>JAMLFT010009618.1:0-12563 GCA_026544285.1 Pachyrhizus erosus | reverse complement strand
GCAATTCTCTTTTTTTAACTTAAAAGAATGGTAAGATTTATTGAATTTTAAACATTAAAATTTTAAAATATTTGATGTAATTGGATTTTTTTATTTTATAAATTTTGTTTTTATTTTTATTTTAATTTGATATTTTATTATTTTAATATCTAATATTTTATACAATTTTATTTTATTTGTTATCTTAATATTTAATATTCAACGAAAATGATAACATGATAGTATAGAGAGTATCATGTGAATATTTTCGTTAAATATTAAAAGTTAACATATAAATAAAAATGACATAATTTAAATAATAAAAAGTCAAATTCATAATGAAAAATGAAATTAGACAAAATTTGTGAAATTAAAAAAATTAAGAATACAAAAATTATAATTAAACTAGAATATTTCTAACAAAAAAAAAATGTTTAGCCCAAATGGTTAATGAAATCTTAATGTGCGCCCATTAATTATCAAGAATTCACTAAAAACAACTAATAAAAGAATTAAAAAAATATTAATTTATGGTTTTTATTGAAAAGCATACGTGTTTCAGCAAACGATTCCCAGTACAAGAATTGCGAAGGCCTAACAGAAGATGACAACTTTCCGCAGTGACAGATGAAACTACGTAACACTTCATGCACTCAAATCTTTTCCCAGTTCTAAAAAAATTATTTATTTGACCTGCTAGCATGAAGTTCATAACAATATATGAGGCATCAAACCAAATACAAGTTAATAATATATAATATAATGTCAGGTTTCACCCCTGAATGGATCAACTAGATTCTCATATTCGACTTTATTGAACCATTAACCCACAATCATTTTATATTTATAAGATTGCTAGTGCTGCTCCCTCCCTAAATCGTCATTTGATGATATGTTTAAGATCATAGATGGAGCTAGTTGAGAAGTAAAAGATAATGCTTAAACAGCTGAAAATGAGAGGCTTTTCTAGCTTGCTTAAACAAGAATAAACAAAACAAAAAAGAGAGAAATAAAAAGCGGGACTTCTGAACAATAAAATATACACAACATACTAAGAAACGGAATATGTTTTATGAATTCACTCGGTTAAGCAAAACGAATGTTCGGCATATTTGAGCAAGAAGATGTTTTCAAAAGCCATTTACAACAGTCCTCTAATTTGGTTTATGATCAGGAAAAACCACATCAAAGGACCATCCAGCGCCGGGAGAATCAGTTTAATCCTTTATAAGTTAACAAATTTTATTCTTTTAAATTATGATAGTTATGTACCTCTGAGCATGTTTCATGAAACTTACAATTACCAGAAAACGGAAAAACCTTTAATCTTATCAAATTTCTGATATGGCAAAATTCTGTACATTATGTCTTTTAACTTGAGAATGCAATAAAGTCCGACAGCAGAAACATAAGTTTCCAAAAATAAAAAAACCTCATCATGACGGGTAGCTTCTGAAATTCCTAGAATAAAAGACCAATACGATTTAATATAAAATCTCTATTCAAATGCTGTTCTTCTATTGAATCTGGAGTCCGATGACCTGAGCTATGACTACGCAACATTCTTTAGATCTTTGGTGCGAGCCCTGCGGTTGCAAGCACTTAATGAGTCTTTAAGAGTTAGTGTGTCTTTTCTTTTCTGTTTCCTTTGTGCATGCAAGAATTCATTTGCTAAAGATTCCAACGCTCTAACTGTCAATGGTCTGTTTCTTGTGCTCTTCCTCCTTGGAATTGTATCATTTGGCTTCAGGCCATGCCCCCCATCTTCCTCTGCCATTGCCACCATTTCATCACCTTCAGACTTCAGTAGAACCTGAGGTGCATTGAAGCTGATGGAATGTTGTGATTCACATTCCTCAACTTTGTCACAAGAAATACCCTTGTCAAGACAGACTCCGTTGAAATTTCTTCTTTCTTTATCCAATTTCACACTTACTTCAGCCGAGCAAGAAATTAAAGTCACATCCTTCTGATGATCGAGTGGATTACCAGCTATCTTGTTTGCATCTGGAAAGCAAGATGACTGAGAGAGTTCCAGTTTTTCTGATCCTAAGCCTCCGGAGGAGTTCTTAAGAATGTGGCTAGTCTCAGCCTTAGCCGAAGCAGTGAATCTTTGCCGTTTGATGGGAGGAGCTGCAAGATCTGAATGACCTGATCTTGCTCTTCGACTGAATTGATGCTGTATGATTCTCTTTTGTTGATTGCCATCAGGCACATAGGTCTTCTGATTTTCCTGGTTTTCTGTTATCTTGTTTGCATCACCATTATCAGGGTTAACATTCACTTCTTTTTGGCCAGTAGCATCTCTATTGTGTTTACCTTTCTGGCAGTCAGCATTACTACTATTCTTTTTGCAGTATATCAAAGCAGTTTCTGTCCCACTTAGTGACATGTCATCAAGCTTACCTTTCTTGTGTTTTGTTTTACTAGTATGTTTGCTCCCCTTATCATATACTATATCATCAGCATCTTCCTCAACTTTACCTACCGAATTGCCAGGTAAAGATTTCAGTTCCCTTAAATCAGATGACTTCCTTCTGGGCACCAAACCAGTACCACAAACTGTACACTTCGTATGGTCTGCATTGTTAATAGAGGATAGGTGTTTGAGGTAACAATGGCAATGATTATCAGGTTGACCATCCACATTGGATCCTTTTTCTGCCTGTTCCTTATTGCAGCCACCAACTTTAGTTTCTTCAACTTCAAGCTTAAGAAGATTTGGTTCAGCTATCACTTTGCTCAAGACATCACTGACAGAATCAAAGTAATGATCACCTTTCACAAGTTTTCTCCTTGAAAACTTTTTAACACCAGGGAGAAGAAAGACAACAAAATTTTTGGAGCTAAGAGGGCCTTGATTCTTTAGTTTCTCCGAATGCCAACCTCTTGCCAGTAAGCGGGGCCAAACAGCTTCCCAAAAGATATCAGTACTTTTGGCTTTGCTCAGTCGATATCCTCCAGTCAAATGCTTGATTATATCGTTGGGTCCAAGAGAAGACCAAGCTTTGCTAGTTTGTATTGAAAACACCTGGGTTTTCTTCGCATGCTCCACTGCTGGGCTGGTAAGGTCTTCCTTCCCCTTACCAATACCTACAGCTTCCACAAGAACACCAAGTCCAACAGTAGATTTCAAAGAAGAGATGTATTCTTCTAGAGAAGTTCTCCCCTCCGAATATGACTTGGAAACCTGATAATAGACATGGGCAAAGTGAGGACTGAAGGGAATAAGATTCCATACAATAAAGGTCTAAACAATATCATTGGTTCATCATTAGCAGAAAAATAACTGGTAAATCAGATATTTGCCTGAATAACCTCAGTATCTAACATACAAAGCATGTAATACTAAGTAAATAAAATCCTTGATAACTTAATGAAGTTTTAAGTTCTAATGATTAATCAGATTAGGAAAATGCAAACTAGATAACCCATATTAAAAGGATCGATTTGAAGCCTAATGAATATATATGATGAGGTTAAAAACTGAAGTTCTTCCTGATCAAGTCGTGGAACTGTGCCAGAATATCCCTTATATAGAGTTCTTTTGTAAAGCCTATCTAATGAACAAGTACTGCAGGCACTAAGCGAGGCCCTTATTGCTCATGGCTGCCGTTCTACATGGTCAATACAAATGCGCTTGCGCACACACACAATGCACTGTATAAACCAGATTATCCTTACCAAAATTATTATTCAGTCACAAAAAGAAAAATCATATAACACCAAGAAGGTACTTAAAAGAAGGCTGTCTATAAATTACAAGGGAATAAATCCACCTTGCAATTTACAAAGGACTAAATCAGAAAAGTAATACTGAAGAATAAAAGAATATTGACATCATAGAATGCATTGACACAAGCTAAGCTAATAATCAAGGTAGCTGAAGCATACATGTTGTAGTTCATCAACAACACTGAGCACAAGGACACTAAGAGAAAGCAAGGTTGAATACCTGTTGCAAAGCATCTTTAAATTCTTCTGAGACATGGAGAATCAAGCGAGACAATAGTTCACGTTGCTTCCGACCAGAAAAAAGTTTGTGTCCTGTTATACATTTTCTCCCTTTTATTTTCTTGCACTCTGACCATCTACGATATTCATCGGACTTATAGAACTTCCCATAGTAAAACGACAGTATTTCCCCCATCCCTTTGTTCTCTAAAAATCTTTTTATCAGAACAAAATTCTTCCCAAAGATAAACAGACCAAGGAGAAAACTTTTTACATCAGCATCACTCCATGAGTTATTCAAATGAGCTGCTGCTTCATTATCCTCCACTTCATTATGAACAAGTTCTGAATCAGCAGGATTTATTAGAAGTTTAAGCCTTTCTGATTCTTTTATCATGGAAGGAACTCCCACCTGGTATTCATGACCAATTCGAGGATTTGACTTTGGGGCTCCAACTATGTTTCTTATATTAGGAGAACTTGGAGGAATTAGCTGCCTATTAGATGCATGCTCCATAATATTGTCATAATCCTGGACAACTGATTCCATCTGCCAAGCAATATGCAGATAAACTTATAACTAAAACTCAATCAATACTTTAAATATTAAAAGAAAATGCGGATTAGATAACATGCTTCCCACGAGAGTTAAAACATGTACAGGGAGTTCCATTAGTCACACCAGCTATTTCATATTTTCCTTGCCAGCACTTGTGCAAAGCATCATACATACTGGAGGCATTCAGATTTTGTATGGCATGCATGTATTGAAGCTATTTTGCTAATCTTTTCCTTTGCTTTTCTAAATTTTTAATCCCATATATGCATGCATATTTAGCTATCTAACAAAATATTAGATATTACCTTGTCTTCACCTTTAATTTATCACCATTATTAAATTCTCTAAAACTCACAAACTATGCAGTAACTCTATGCACTGCTTGTTTGAGTATCAAGAAATAAAAAATCTCTAACAACATACTGGCAGATTTAAAAGGCAGCACAAAAGATCAGGCTTTTAGCACTTTGCTAAAATGGATGATTAAAATTAGAACTAATAAAATAATCTTAATAATTCATTTACAGTTCTATAGTCAAGATTAATTCTCTCTCTATCTCTCTCACACACACGCGCATGTATATATATCCCCCAAAACCCCAATCTGTAGTTGGCTGGTTGCCCACTGATGCTTTTGGAGGTCAAGGTATTGTTCATGATTAGAATACAAGTAACAAAGGAGCAACTTTTTGGGTAGGAATTATTCATTGATCAGTAGTTGCCTATCAAAAAAATTCATTGATCAGTAATTCCAAAAACATATTTTCAAGGTAATTAGAACCTAGATCAAATTAAAAACATTAGTTGCTACTGTGATAAAGCAACAGAATCTTGATCAATGGCTACCAAAAGCACTCACATAAAACCCTATCAATTCTCTTCACTGGAAAAGAAAATTCAATTTGCCTACCCTACTCCTTCTGGAATACACCATTCTTCACTGGTTGACACAGCTTCAGAATAAGATAACCAACCACCATGTGTATGCGATCTTGACAGGGGAAAAACAATACCCTTTGTGAAAAATGAAATCAACGCGAAGAATTTTGATTACCAACCAACTATAAGATAACAAACCCCCATATCCTCTTACATATAAGTTCATAATCAAGGCTAACGAGTATGCTAGTAGATTAAATAATTAAATATACAACAAACAGACTGAGACGTATACAACTAAGGAAAAGTATATGGAATCATGGAAAACAGAAAATAACAAGTACGATGACACAGATTGAGCAGAACCACACATGATATCACAATCATATATTGCTGACAATCAATGGAAACATTATTCATCACCAAAAATATTTAAAAGGTTCTTTCTTGGTATCCTATGAATTATGATATCATTAGACACGCAGCAGCACATAGACACACATTGGACAGGATGATTGATATTTGATAACAAAGATGGATGAACATTTGTTAACCTCAGTGAAAGTGATGGAAACGGAAAAAGCATACAAATATGTATGTTTGTACAAGAATATGAGTGGTGATATTTTGAGATGATTTGCATATACGTGGTACAAAATTTAAGTTCCGTGATACACAATGAAGCTGTGAAGAGAGTTGCTAAGAGGTAAAGACATAAAGGAAGAAGAGATAAAATGGGAACCTGAGGGTAAAGAGGGGCTTCAAACGGTGAATTCGCAGACCATGAGAGAACGAGAGACTCAGAAGAAGGAACGAAGAAAATAAAGCAAACTGATATACACACTCGAGTTTTATAACGCGACGAGTTACATTAAACGAGTGACTCTGCCGAGTTACATTAAACGAGTGACTCGGCCGAGTTCGTAAAATTGGCGCTGAGTTGACCACATTATAAAGTCATCAGAACAAGTGATCTTTCGCCCTATTCTTCTTGAAAAATGAGAATTTAGGTTGACATAATTTTTTAAATAAATTTAAATTTTTTAAAAAAATTTAAATTTTTTTAAGAGTAATTGACTTTTAGTTTAATTTTTACTTTTAATATCAAGATTTAAAAATGAGTAAACCACCCTTCCAGTATGACGTATTCTTACATTATTTTTTAAAATTAAAAATAAATAAATATTTTTTTAAAACTTTTGGTTATATTTAACTTTAAATTTAACTACTTGTTATAACTTCAAATCATAAACATATATTAATATTATCATTTAAGTCGTACATTTTTTTAAATTTTGAATTAATGTAGTTGATAAATTATTCTTTCAAGATTTTTTTTTAAATTCTCTTATTATGGTTGGTAGAGAAAAAATTGAGAAGGAGAAATAAAAATTACTTAGTTATTTTTTAGAGAAGAATTAAAATAAAAATAATTTTAAATTTTTTGAGACATGGTAAATTATCTCTCACTTATATTTCTATTATTTTTCTATCTCTTTCCTCATTTTTTTTTATTTCTCTTTACTTAAATATCAATTTTATTCAAATTGCACCTAGTTGTTCTCATTCATTTTATTTTCATCCACCTATTTTTCTTTTCTCAAACAAACAGGACATTAGTTTTAAGAACTAATGTGACAATGTCATATACTTTCAAGGACTAAAATTATGTTAATCTTTTTATTGTAGCATAGGAAATATTTTAGAAGGTTTTTATATATTTGAGCTCTTTAATAATAATTTTTAATAAATAAGTCATTTTTCTTTATTTTTTTTATAAATTTTCATAAATCTCGTAAAAAGAAGGGAAGGATAAAGAAGAAAGTGAGTTTTGTCAAAGTTACTCTTTTTACGTAGATGATGTTGCAAATATAAATAAGGAATGATAGAGTGACATTATCTAAGTTATTGTTGAGCAGTGTTGAGGTTTGGAACAACATAGATAATGACTACTATTAAATGAATTGGTGTAGAAATTTTGAAAATAAAATATAAAATAATAATAATATTTAAATCTTTGATTTTTCTTGTACATGAATTTCATTATCTAATTACTTTTACTTGTTCAAGTGTATCCTTTAGAATTATGTTAGACTATAAATACTTATTTTGAATTGAGCTCTTAAATATTGACTAATCAAATAAGGAATATCAATATTATTGTCACTAGCAAAATTTGTGACACTTTCAAGTTCCACCACCATCTATTAAATTTTGAAACAATGATTTTGTAGTTGAAATTAAATGCATAACATTTGCAATATCTTGAGATTATTGTTGCAAAGCTCTATACAAAAGACTCATTATTTTCATAATTTGTTTCATCAAGTATAATATAAAAACAAATTTAAATGGAGTTAATGCCAAGTATGTTGCCTATGCATCAATCATTTGAAAATAATTTAATCTTTCTTTAGAAATACTATTGAGAATAATATTGCATGTTGTGGTGTGCACTCTTAATAAACTACATATTAAGTTAAAATAAAAACTCCAATGAGTATTTTTAGCTCTTTGTAAGGTATTAATTTGATTTTCTCATTTTTGTTTATCTCAATTTCATTATTAGAAATCACATTTTGAGTTTTCATTGTTTAAGCATCTTGAAGTTCATCGCGCCTCTTAAAAGAACTAACAACAACACTTATAATAAATGTCAACTTGTAAAGAATTAGTGAACATGCTTAACTTCTCTAGATGATGTAACAAAAGCAAATTGTAATTTATAAGTCATGTAATGAACATAATGAGCATAAGAACATTCTTTAAGAAATAAAGATTGTAGTTCATTTTATTTATCTCGCATATTACTAGCATTATCATAGTGTTCTTGAATTTCATAACACTCTTGAATGAAGTTATCTTTGTCAACAATTCAAAAAATAATAGTCATTTGCTCCCTCTTTGACTCATAGTGAGCTTCATTTAAAAATATGTAAAATTTGACATTGTTAATATTTTTCCTAATAACACTTCATACTTTGGTAGCAATAATATGTAAATTCTCCTTCTGAATCTTAGGAGATGTGTATGTCATTTTGTGGAGCATTTTTTAGCATAACACTAACAACTTTGTTATTATAAGATTCTAAAAGCATTTTTTTTATGTTAAAAGCAATAACTCAACAAAATTATCCCTATTTTTTAGTCTTAAATTTCATAACTTTCTATAAAAGCATATGCTTGAAAAGTTAGCCAAAAAAATGTTATCAATTGTAGCTTTAAGTTGCAGTTGACTATTGTTTGTTTTCCAAATAACCTATTGAGATTGATTAAAGAGTTCTTTACAAGGCTTTATAACCATTATATGTGATGAATTAAGATTTTTTCCTACATGTCCTAGTAAAGGACAATTTACTCCATAATTTTTTTTTTTCATTTGTTAAATCTGTCAACTATAAATGCATTTACAAAATTGATAAGCTTGAAATCATCAACAATTATTCCTTTCTCCTAAAAAAGAAAGTTTTAAATTTCTTGGTTGATATGGACCAACCTTGAGATAATCATGTCATATTTCATCTATTTAATTAAAAGAAAATTCTAATATCATTAAATGTAATCAAGGATTGCACTCTATATGAATAGCATTAGTTTCTTTTTACTAAATTCTTCTACATTTTAAAGGTCGTTAATCAAGATTACAAGCTTGTGGTGAAGTTTTTAAAGTTTGTGATGTAAGAGTAGGCTAAGATAAATTAAAATAATTTATTTTTTCTAAAAAATAAAAAAGAATAATAAGTTGTCATACTTCATCTACAATATAAGAAATAATTTTGTACTTAAAATTGATTTATCTATCAAATTCCAAATATAGTAAATCCTTAGTTAATAATAAATAAAATTTCCCATAAAAATAATTAAAGTAGCTCAAAATAAAATAATTGTCTTACACATATTTTTAACAAGAAAAAGAAATTAAAAACAAAAGTAAATTATATTTTCTTTTCTTAAAAGATGTTAATATTACACATTATTATATTAAAATATGTAGTTTAGCTCATTTTGTTAGATTATTTTAATTTATCATTCACTCATGTAATTATGAAATGACTTTAATAAAATGATATCTAATATGATGGTTGTTAAGCTTAAATTTATATCAAAGTAATTGGAAATTATTTTAGATTTATGAAAATTAATTCCTTATTTTCTCACTACATAAAAGGGTAATTTGACAATTAAAGAAAAATGATAAATTTAAAAAAGGAGGTTAAAAGATATTATTTGACCATTGTAGGTTTTCACTTAATGAAAACCCACTATTTGACTTTTTCTATTCTTAAAACATTTTCATGTACATTTTATATTTGTCATAAAGAAAACACTTTTAGAAGTGTTTTACACCATCATAGATACAACAAAGGAAAAACAAAAGAAATAAAAGAATTCAAGTCAAACAAAAGAGTATTGCAAAGAATTACATTATGTATTGGGTAAGTTCTCTAAATTTTCTCATAAAAATCACATAATATTATAGATGTGGGAATCATATCCAAATTATGTAGTGTATATTATTGTATGTTGAATTCTAAAACATTATACATAATTATAAATTTATTTTACATATTTAACTTAACACATAAAATTAATTACTTTTTTCTCTCCTAAAAGATAAGAGTATTATAATATATATTTTTTATATTAAAATATAGAGTAAATTATATTTTCATCCCTTATGAGATTCAAGTATTACATTGTCTTCATCTCTTAAGTTAAAATACAAAATTTAGTCTAATATTTATTGTAAGATTTTAATTAAAATATACCAATTTATTTAAATATTACATCAATAAAATCAATAAAATATTATCTTAATACTTGTGTTTAATTTAATTTAATTTAATTTATATATCTATATATATTATTTTTAATCTGATTATTTTAAAATAATAATTAAAGATAAAATTAATAGATAAATTGATATATAATTAAATAAAATATTTAAAATAAATTTTATGAGTTAGTTTTTAAGTAATAATTAAAAATGAAATTATATATATAATAGTAAAGTATAATATACTTGCAATTGTTAGGAGAATACCATATTATTTTATCATAGGGAAAGAAAACGGTATAATATTTACATCTTTTAGAGATGGTGGTACGAAGAATGTTTTACAAATATTTGTTTTATAACAATTTTTTTTTTAAAATAAAGTATTATATATTTGAATTTATCAAAGGGTGTATATTTTAACTTAAGTGGAGAAGACCAGATAATATCCATACCTCTTAGGAAAGGAGACTTTAATTTATTCTAAAAAATAAAGAAATCCGAATTCTTCTTTTTTTTTTGTTATATAACAATCCAAATTCTATATTGTATATTTATGAAAAGCAATTAAAACTTAAAAGCAATCCAAATTAAAAGCAATACTATTACGATGTTCCCTAACATCTATTTATAATGCATAGGAAATAAAATAAAATTTATAATGTATACCTTAACGTAAATAATGTAACAAAAAAAAAACTTAATATTGCTTAATTAAAAATCTTAACATAAATAAAATTATTTATAAAATCAATTAAAATAAAAATAAATCCTAAAATGAAAAATATTTCCTATTATATATTTTAATTATTTCTATTAATAATTATTATTACAAATAAAAATATAAAATGAAATTAAAATAATATAATACAATAGATGCAAGAATAAAAACACGACTCGGACAAATAAAACACTTCACGTTGCTTAAGCTCTTGGATATTTCTTGACTTTGTTTAGTGATGGAAGAGCAAATAAAACTACCATTTCACATTTATTATATTTGATACTTCTTTTCTTCATCATATATAAAATTTCCTAATTATTTGACTCATCATTATTTACTCTTCACCCCCAAATGTTCATGACTCTGTTAACAGAAACATGCATGTGACTAGCACATGGAGTTTTAATAAATTTTTGTTCCAAAATTGTCCCTATCTGCTTCCTTTATCTGATAAATTAGTTGTGTTGTCTTCCTCTCTCTTTCTCCATTGATGTTCATGTGCCACTACAACAAACCCAATGCAACTTGGTCTTAGTTTTTTAAACAAAAAATTAACAAGCATGGTTTTGTAAGGAAAACCAATGAGACAAATTGAACCCTAGAAATAAAAAATCTTCATCTCAGTTTCCTCGCAAAAACATGTTATTTACATGAAAATGTAACTCCGTATATCCAAATTACTTCACCATATCTAATATAATACTAAATCTCTAAACGTTCTAAAACTTTCACCTCGACTCGCACTTTATATTTTTTGACAATGTTTTTAGAATGAAACAAAAGCAAACTTTCATCACCTCGCCTAAGAGAACCATCTCGAGCACTAAAAAAATTCAACCAATCAACTACTAAATTCTCATAATCAAACAAAAATGTTGCCTGAACAGAAAAAGGCGGGTTATGGATTTCTTAGTTGCTATATCTACTTTTGTTGCGGCCATTAGTTTCTTTCACTACAAGAAATCAACATCAACAATGGTGGTTGCAAGGGAGCACGTTGAAAGGGAGATCTAGTGGCCAAGGAAATGAGATCTGATGTTGATGTGAGAATCACAAAGAGGGAATACATTTGGTTTGGTTGTGCAGTTCATGAAGGGATGAAGATTAGGATGGAAAGAGGGGGTGGAAGAAATAGACAAAGTGGAGGGGACAATTTCATCTGTCGACATAAAATTAGAACCGTTAGTTGATCTCATTTCCTTAAGAAAACATTAGATCCATTAGTTAATGTCATTTCCTTAAGAAAGACCAAAATAATGCGAAAATAAGGAGTGTTGAGTGTTATAAATGCAAAATAGAAAAAGAGACCAGTGTAATTTGTTCTGAATAAAAATTAGATGTACTCATGAAATGGTGATGAAAACTAAAGTAAAGAAAGAAAAAGAATTCAACATTTGATAATATTACTTAGATAGCTTCTAAGTTCTAACATACCTCTAAATATTTTTAATAGATAAAAATTATTATTTTATGTATTTTAAGTTTTGACTAAACATAAAGTATATAAAAAATATATATTAATATTGGTAATTTTTTGTATAGTTAAAGTCTAAAAGGGGTTATGCATCAGAAAAACCGGGGGCAAAATGGAAATTTAGGAGAGGGAAAAAGAAAGGGAAGTATTAAGATTTAATTGTGTATTTTGTTTCATACTTTCTAGATTCACACATTTTGTTACAATGGTTTTTTCT
>JAMLFT010009617.1:0-12564 GCA_026544285.1 Pachyrhizus erosus | reverse complement strand
TGATATATCTAATAAGATTCATTCAAATAAAAATTTAATATTTTAATAATTTTATTATGTAAGTGAATTAATAAATAATTCAGTATTCAATATTAGTCCATATTGAAGATTAAAAATAAAATTTTAAATTTATCAAAGACTAAAAATTTTAAAAACAAATTATTAGAAATCAAAAGTAAAATTCAATCATTTAGTAGAAACCAACAACATTTTTAAGTATTTTTAAAAATCAATAATCTTGAGGTGTTAGCAACTTCTGGTGACTGTGCCCAAGACCAATTTTATCCCTCAAGTAATAAAACTGCCCGATAGAAGTTGGCACCGGTGCTCGAAGTGCCGCGAGACTTGCTCCATAATAATAATACTCCAACGAAAAATGTTTTATGCATACAAACATCAGCTCGCATCTAAGTATACAAGAGAATCAAACTAGAGAAAACAAAATAAAACCTATTACTGATATAGGGTGAAAACTATAAATTCGGAAATAATGAGTACAAACACGTAACATAATTTCCTATGTGTAATAGCTACAGAAACAAACAATAATAATTTTTTTTAAAAATGTGGCAAAACAGAAGAGTGAATTAAATTCACATCCTTTTGTTCAAGTATTTACACCAATCACCAACCAGCCAAAATAATGAAGAAATAAAGAAGACCTACCTCATCAATCCAATTTAATCACGCAATATATGGCTCTATGTGCCATCTTCCAATGGGTCACATCCAGAGACCAGAAAATGGTTCTCAGCTGCATCATAACATACCAATAATTGCACGATCTTTTGTTGTGGTCGTGCAAATGAAGTTTCCATTGTCACAAAAATCACGATTCCATCACATGCCTGCCCCATCCATCAAGCATAAAAAATCTAGGGCAAATTACACTTATATCCCCGTAGTTCTTTCAAATTTCATAATATACCCTTTTCTTTTTAAAAGCTTATGATAACTCTTTTTAAAGGCCTAAGATAAATCTCTTAATTGTTTGAAACACGTTACAAATTTCAAGAAACAAGAGTGAGTGTCTGTAATTTGCCCAAAATTATAAGCACGCACAAGTTCGCTCATTGCATTCGGTTGGACCATAGAACTCGGCATTCCTAAACACTAAATATTAGCAGAAAAGAAGCAAAGCAAGGGAAAAATGTGTACAATTGCGGACAACGGCAGCTAATGTCACAATGAAGTTGCAAACACCTTTAAAACATTTTACAAACTATAATTTAAAACCTCCATGACAAATTTCTGTGGAGTGACAGTGTGTGAACACTGTAACATACATACTTAGTTAATATATATTATTTGTTTATATATTTCTCTTCCAATCACACTGTATAACCATTTATACATACACTTCTCTCTCTTACTATAACTAGTTCGCCAAAGAGGATGACCAGATTCCCACCCTTCTTTTCTCCTTTCCAATGCGAACCTATCCTATAGGTTGGAAAGATGATGAAAAGGAAAAAAAAAAACCAAAATGAAATGGGTTGAAGTCACTTATTTTCAAAAATCAATCGCATTTTTTTTATGAAAGAACTTTTTTAAAATAACGATTACTTTAAACAAATAAAATAGAAAACTGAAACACACATGCCAACCGCGAAAAAGTATTCTACTACAGGATATCAAGATGGCTTGTAAAAAAAAGGTTGGGACCTCAAAATAACTGTTAAGAATTCGGGTTTTCTTAAAAATAATTGAAAACTCAAAACTCATTGGGAATTCGACATTTCCAAACTCGAATTCTCACTTGCAAGAAAAAAAAGGGTAGGCAGGTAGATAATTTAGGAATGGGGGTATATAGGAACATAATCTCTGAAAGGGAGTTACAGTAATAAAATTGTCCCCTGTAGAAACTCTATAAGCATCAATCAATAAAGAACTGAACAATTTACTACCCCAAATTTTTTAGCCAACAACCGAAGATAATTGATTAGGTGGCCCTGGCTAGTGAATAACATTTCGTCTGTGAGTTCGATTAAACGATGAGTACTAACTATCAATCTCGAGAAGGTACTCATTACTAACAACGGTGAAACTTTCTATAACCAGAAGCAAGTGGCACAAAAGTGAAGGTTATCAAAACAACAGAGTTAGGTTTCAAGACATTCTCCTATTCTTCGTAGTACAGAAATACCGAAACATTCGTTAATTAAGTTCCTTCTTCATTTGTTCCCAATAGTTGAAATGGGAAAAAAAGACCTATTGTTGCAATTCATCTAAAAGATACTATACATGGGAATATAAAAGAAAATAAAAATAACCTTACACGGTTTGGAAAAGGCTTAAAAATTTAAACTTACAAGCTATAAAAGGGTGGTGAGAGCATTGGTGTCAGTTGCGCAGGCCAAAATCTGAGAAGAAGCAGAATCTTGAGTAGGGTGATGCGGCGGAGCTACGGCATGAAGTCGCACGGGTGTCCGGCACGTGGGGCATGCGGCGACCTTGAGGAGCCAGGTGTCGACGCACCTGCGATGAAAGATGTGACCGCACGCGGCGAGCTTTCGGCACCAGTGGCCGTTGCGGAAGGGGTCCAAGCAGACAACGCAGTGGGATTCGTGTCGGGTCTCGGATCCCTTGGCGACCCGAAAGCGGGGGAGCTTGTTGATTTCACGAGGGAGGAGGCCGTTGGAGGAGGCAAGGGCGGTGGCGGCGGAGGGGCGGAAGCGAAGGCGGTGGAAGGCGCCGCCGAGGAGGAAGAGGTTTAGGAGGAGGAAGGCAGCGAAGCCGAGGAAGAGGAAGAAGAGGGAGGTGAGAAGAAGCATGATGATGGGTTTGAGGAAGAGGGAGAGAAGGTTGGGGTTTGGTTTTGGTTGGGATTGGGGGTGGTGATCTGCAGGAGGCATGGTGATAGGAATTGAGATGTGGGAGGGAAGAATAACAAAAGAGTGGAAGAAAATAGATTTGAAGAGAGAGGGGGCGTGATTGAAGGTGCAGTCCTGTGATAATGGAAGAAAATAGGATATTAGGATCCAATCCTACAGTGGGAGAGAGAAAGAGAGAGAGAAAGAGATGGCGTAGGCGTCCAAAATTTTTATCTGTGGGAAGTGTACCTTATTCAGTTTCGATTAAGAACCTTGACCGGCGCTACGTCGGTGCCTCTATATCCTTTCCAAATAAATATATATATCTATATACACACATGACTTTCCTACCGTACACAGTTTTGTTTTTTAAGATGATTACCTTAGCAAAGTATAGTTTCACTGTATTTTACATAAATCTTTACTTATATATATATTTTTTAACATATTCATACCAAACCAATAAGAACGTGTAAACTTGATAAGTGTTTGTTAGCACACATATTTTTTATTTTAGTATTACTGTATTAATAAGTTACATTAATAATATATTTTAAGATCATATTTAATTATATTTTATTAATATAATCGTATTAAATTATAAAAGTATGTATATTAATAATTATATGTAAATAGTAATAATAACTTTTTATTAAAATTATTTTTATTTTTATTTTTTAAAAATTTAATAATTTTTATGATTTTTTAAAAATTTATTCTTATAACAATTTAATATTTTCTGCATATATAAATAAGAGATCAAGTTAATCTAAAAAAATTTAAGAAAAATATTTTTTATTTTTATAATTTATTTTTAAAATGATTAATATTAATTATTTATTATAATAATTATATTTTTAAAAAATAAATTATAAAAATATAAAATAATTTGATTCGTCTTTCTACATACAAATATATAAATATATATAAAAAATTGTTAATATGTTCATTTTTTTTCAATCAGAGTAATTACACCAAAATATTTGAAAAAATATCAGTTAGGTCTCTTTTATTAATTAATTCATGTTGAGGATGTTACAGTTATTTAATGGGTATTTTTAGAAAGAAAGAAAAAACATATTTTGTCTCCTCTCTCTTCTCACAGAATTTGAGCAATTTGTCTGGAGGTTAGAATCATGCATCCATTGCCTGCATGATCTATGGTTGGAATTTATTTATCATAAGTTTGAAACTGTTCCAGATCAACTTGAGCAACCGTCTGTGCAGTTTTTTTTCTACTTGTTGTTCAATTGAAACCTCCGTTAATCAATTAAAGTACAATTAAACATATAATAATGTAATTAATACAATTATAAAAAAAAACTCAAAACAAACGAGTAAACATACTTAAAGATGTAAAGCTAATTGGCAATAGCTGAAACTTGAATTTGAATTCATTTGCAATTGTTGAAGCTTCTCTTTATTTACTTGGTCATTTAGATTTCGAGTTTCATACGCACCAATTGTCCTTAAAATACTTTGTTCTAATTAAAACTCAAATTAATCTATTAATTAAGGTTCTGTTGAGATGATTTTGTTTTGAAATTTGAAAATTTTAATCAAAATCAGTTTTATTTTTGAGTTTTATTTTGTTTTAATTTTAAAATTTTATAAATTGAAAAAGAATAAAATGAATTAATAATTGTATATTATATTATTTTCATAAAATAATATAATATAATATAAAAATATCAATACGTAAAAATAATTAAAAATAAAAATATTTAAACTTGTTAAAAAATAATAAAAAATAGTAAAAAAATAAAAAAAAATGTAATTTTTAATGATAAAAATAAATATATTAAAATTATGTAAGTAATGAAAAAATTATACAATTATGATGTAATAATAATAATGAAGATATATAACATTAATATTTTTTAAAATTTATGTTTAATTTTTATTAAATAAAATATTACACATAAATAAACAATAATAACATTAAAAAATATCATTATAATAGTGGTGGGCATGATGGTAATAGTGACTAATATGACAATAGGAGTAGTGTTGATAGAGGTGGAGGTAATGTTGATGATGGTAACAGTGACAAGGGCTTTAGTGATTATGATAACAATGGTTGTAAGAAACGATAGTAATAATTATGATGATGATAATAATAATAATAATGACAAAGATGACAACAGTGACAATAAAAGTATGTTAGTGACAATGATAGTAACAATAGATAATGGTATTTACGAAGACAACGATAATGACGGTGGAAAAGTTAATTGTTAGAACTTGATAATGCACTAATACTAAAACATAAAAGTGTTTGTTAATAAACTTCACAAACATTTGATAACCTACACACCTTACCTTTTTAATGAGTGTATTAGCAAGTTACATAGTCAATGTATTTAAAGATAATTTTTAATTATAAGTTGTTAATTCACTTATACTAAAAATAAAGGCGTATATGTTAGCAAATTATATATATATATAAATTTTGAAATCATATTTGTATATATTTTGTGAAATAAATTGTATAACTAAGAGAATAAAGAAGAAATTTTTAAAACATAATAAATGATAAGTAAAGAGTAAAGAAAATTAAACACAAGAAAAAAAATGTTATATAAATTATTGACATATTTATTTTTTTCCATGTATAATTGTAAGTAATGTCTTTAATTCATTTTTTTCTATAATTAAAAGTCAAGATTTGAACTTTTGACAATTTTTTTACAAGATTTGAAAATTTACTTAAGAGATTTTAACCTGCTATATTTATTTTATTGTTTACTTACAATGATTTATTTTAAATTGTATAAAAAATCATTCAGATAATATTTTAACATCATTTCACCTTTTAATATAAATTTAACTAATTAAAATTTTTATTAATATTCTAAAAAAGTTCAATAGCAAAAAGTAAAAATTTGAGTTTGAAACCAATCAAACTTTATTTTTCCATTAACCAATATATTTGGCACGGCTACATCCTATGTTATTAACTATGGTTGCATTTAATTAAATGAAAATAGCAAGCAAAATTCATAAAATATATTTAAATAATTGTGTTATTATTTTGTATATAAGTTCCACATGTTAGTTTAACTAAAATTTAGAGTGTACTCCCTTCTTCCTAATTGTTATGCACCTCACATAGCTGAAGCTGTAGCATTCAGGAGGTTATTAAAACAGACATATATTTGTCTTTTTCTCAAGTCCAATTTGAAACTATTTGTCAAAGACTTTATCATCAGTGGAAATGAAGAAATGAAAGAAATAATGGTTATTTTGCAGCATTGATTTAGGACTCTACATAGCTTGTTGGTCTTCAATTTTTTGTAGTTTAAATTTCTCACATAGAATAGCTAATAGAACTGCTAGCGAATTAGCACGTCCAGCTTCTTCTTCTTTTTTGTTAAGGAACGGTGTTGAATAGACGAAATTCCTCCTTAGCTACATTCCATGTTTGTGATGATGTTAGGCCATTAGCCTCTGCTGCCTTGAATGAATTGGATGGTCTTTCTTCAAAAAAATATTTTAGAGTGTGTTCCCAATAAACAGTGGACACTTACATTGATTTTTGTTAAAAAAAACAAAAAGGTCCAATATTTGTGATCATTAATTAATATTATGTTTAGATGAAAAATATTAAGAACATAATTCATTTTTTTATAAAATTTTAAATATTTTGTGATGAAATATGTTATTTAGATGAAAATTTAAAAAAAAAAATTTAATTATTTATGAAAGTATTTTGATTATTTAAAATTGTAAAATTTTAAATTTTATCATTAAAATAAAATTTTAAAACAGTTTAAATAATTTTTTGGTCTTTATTAAATAGAATGTTTTTATTTTTTTTATTTTTATCCTTTAAAGATTTAAGTTTTTTGTTTTAGTTCTTATTTTTAAGTAATAATATTAAAACTATCATATGTAATTTTTTTAAACTGTGTTTACAATTTTAAAAAAATTATGTGACAATTGCGTGAAATAAATAAAAAAACTAGCTATATGTTAATTGTGCATTCAATCCTCTCTTTTACTGGCTATTTTCCATTTTCCCTCTAATTGTGATAATGATAAAGAAAGTGAGTATATGAAAATACTTGGTATAATATTTCCAAAACAAAGTATAATTATTTTACTTGTTCAAAAACATTAATTGTGCAAACATAATGACCATCTTTCATATCTTTGCTTAGTAAGAAGTCTTTTAGCACTGAGTGTACATGAAGATTCAAATCAACAAGAAAAAATACGAACTGTGTATAGACTTGATGTCTACAGTACAATTTCAGCTTGAATTTGTGAACAATACAATTATCTGATCGTATGTCATCATGTGCAAAGGTTGTTGGATAGCATGTGTCTAGTTGTGTGACTACATGTCAATGGGTGCAGAACTTGTTGAACAATGTGCATCAAACTTTTAAATTGAGTGGAAGGTTGAACTATAAGAACGGGTCATTGATTTAGAGTGAAATTGTTTATATCAACATGTGTTAGTGATATCTCCAATCTGAATAAATGATCGAGTCGGTCGTAAATTTGATTTGAGATTAAATTGATTGAACTGACCAATTCAAGTTTTAAAAAATTGATTGTATGAACTTATGGAAGATTTAATGTTGACTTAAAAATTGTCAATAATTAATTGAGTGGTGATTTTAACAACTAGTAAATATGAAAAAAAATATCAATATAAAAATGTCATACATATTTTGATTTGCTTATGGTTATATGACGTTTGCAAAATCTGTCCAAACATGTTTCTTTTTATGTTTCTATAAGCAATTATCGCAAAATGTTTGAGATAATGCACTAAAGGTGTCTTCTTGGATGTTTGGGTTAAGTTAAAAAAAGAAGAAACAAGCCTATCACATGGCCCATAGTTTGGTTGTTACTATCTCGATCATAAAACTTTGAAAAAAAAATGATTAATTAATGAAACCTTGATGAAGGTGCTTTAGAGGTCACAGCTGTTAAAGTTGTTTAAGAAAATGGCGAACTTGACATTTATAAAAAATTCTCGATCATAAATGTGTATATATATATATATATATACTGAAAAGGAGAGAAAAAAAATTGTGATTCTTATCATTGTGTAAAATGAGATACTTAATAAAACACCTCAACAAGCTATAAGAGTTAACATATTTTATTTTTTTTCAATCATAACTTCATTAAAATAAAGTTAAAAATTAAAAATGTTAATGTTAAGCTCATTTTTTAATATATATTTTATATATTTAAACTATATTGAGTTAAATATGTTTTTGATTTTTGATAAATATTTAAATTATATATATATATATTTTTGTTATTGGTCACTGATAAAATAAAAAATTTATTTTTATCCTTATTGTCAATTAAGTGATGATGTTTGCCTAATTTTATTTTTGGTTCTTGAGATATTAAAAAAAGAATATTCTTGTAATTTAAAATTTGAAATAAACATTGATATTTTAAGAATCTCCACGAATCATTGCTTTGTCTTTTTAACAAACAGGTAATCAATTAATTGAGCCATCTTAACTATAATAATCAAAATTAAATTTTTATTTTATCATGGACAAAAAAAAAAGAATCAAATATAAAATTCAAATATTTATCATATACTAAAAATATATTTAAGTTAATTATATTTTACATTATTTTATTAAATTAAATTAAATTAAATATAAACTAAAAGGAATGGTAATGATTGATCAATCTAACGGAGAGAATCACATCCAATAATACTAAAAATAAGTTATTTTTATTTTGAGATTTGAGAAGCATATTAAATTAACTGTACGTGATAAGAAAATTTTCTCAATTTCACATCCTAAAAATAAATTCTTTCACGATTATTCTTCTTTTCATATGCATTGAAAAATACG
Organism: Pachyrhizus erosus; assembly: GCA_026544285.1. Taxonomy (NCBI): domain Eukaryota; kingdom Viridiplantae; phylum Streptophyta; class Magnoliopsida; order Fabales; family Fabaceae; genus Pachyrhizus; species Pachyrhizus erosus. The sequence goes on along the minus strand of JAMLFT010009617.1, from coordinate 3,908 downwards.
ATGATAAAATATTTAAAAAAATATGAATGATAAAATTTATGAAGTATTAATAATTAGATAGTAAAATATACAAGTAAATCAATAAAAAAAAAAGTAACAGTTTAAATTATTTAAGTATGTTTTTTTTAAAAAAAAACCTATCTAAATATATAAACAGAGTATGGCCCATTTGATTTAAAAACCTGTGACTGGCCACTTAACCGAAGGCCCAATCAACTTAGCCTTACATGGCCGTACGCATGGTTATTTATACCCGATTCTCTCAGCAACGCAACGCTTAAAAGTCCAAACTCCTAGGTCATACTTTTCGTAGACACGTTGTTGGATTTGGTCTTGAAAACTCAGAAGCCACTCTTCCCACTGTCCATACTCCATAGCTGTTCCCTGCCTTACAAGACTACAATTTTTCCTTACAACATCTGAAATGGTGTTTATTTAATTAATTCATTTTAAATTTTAAATAGGTATAAAGTGGATTTTCTAATTTATTGTGATACATCACATTTAATCATTACATATATTTATTTAGAAAAAACGGTGAATTCGGTCCTTAAAATTATAATTTATTATCATTTAGTCTTTAGATTAAAGGAAATTCTAAAAAAATTTATAATTTATTTCTCACTTAAATTTATAAATTTAATCACTTACTATCATTTTAGTCTTTAAATATATATTAATATTATTATTTAAATCATTCATTATATATAATTTTAAATTAAAATAAATGATAAATTAGTTTTATGAATATTTTTTGAATTTCGTGAATTTTAAAGATTAAAATGATAATGAATCACAATTTAAGAAACTAAATTTATTTTTTATTTTATTTTTTATTTATATTTAGTTTTATTTCATAATTAAAATATTTGTTTCTTAAGCTGTAAATTAAAATTTTATCTATAAGCAACTGTTGCTTATACAAGGAACAATACTTAAATTTAAGTAATCTACTCTGCTAGCTAGTTTAGTTCTAATAAGAAAAAAAATAACAGTTTGCTAGTTTAAGCAACCCACTTAAATAATCCCGTTGGAGTGTATTGTTTGGTTTTGTTTATTTAATAAATAATTAATATCTTTAACTTTGTCTTAAGAAATTATTTATAAGAATAATTTGAAACTAAATTAAACATGCTATATCTGCAAGACTGCAACCAATGTATTCATGCAAGGAGGAAGGAATGTGCCCAAACCTGTTATTCTGTTAATGACTTTTTATGTTACTGTGATTTAGTAAATATGCCCAGACACTACAGTTAAGACAAGCTCACAAGTCAAAGTCATATCTATTATGGTGGACCAGACTCTGAGCTTGAACCACGTTTCATTACACAGAGAAGACAAATAAAAAACTGTTAACTTACCCACCCACCCATGAAAATGGAGAAGCAATATACTACTAGCTTTCAGTTAAATACGACTTTTTGCTTGGCTCACTACCCAGAATACTTGAAATTATATAAGCTTTTGATTTAAGGAAGACAGTGAAAATAAAATTTGTAAATCAAGCTTATCTTAACTAAAATTTCGGGGTCTATTTGAAAGTGCAGAAGTCCATAATATTACAGCCATTAGACTGTGCAATTGAATGTTGAAAGAAAATTGTTATTGGTGGGTGAAATGCGTTTGCATTGCCTATAATTGACTACTCCCCATCTTGCTTAGTTGTTAAGTATTTTTCTCATTATTATATTACTTGTATTTTCCCTATAAAAAGGTGATGAGTTTTACGCAGTTGTATTGTAATATTGTATCAATAAGAATGAGATTACGACTCAATATAATTCTCTTCCTCTTCCTCTTCACTGTACGCGAGTTGTATGAGAAAATTATTTAAGTTTTATTATGTCCCCTGAACATCAGAACTTGTAAGTTCGAAAGTCTGAGTTGTGTGAGTGTCAAATCAAATCAACTGTACCTTGCCAAATTTTTTGTAGAACAAATATATATTTTGAACAATACAAATATAACTAATTACAATATTTGTTGCTATATCAAATTAGATGCAACTTGATTTCAGTTATTGAAATTTTTTAATTTATACATATAAAAGCTCATAATATGAGCTTTTGAAGCAAGGGTTATAACTAAGCTTGCTCAAAGGAAGCAATAATTGTTACTCGCACAATCATTTAGGATAACCCTTACATATAGAAATCAGTTAGGATCATCCACATTTTAAAGCATGGTCATATTAGTTCTCAAAAAATAAAAATAAAAATTGTATACTATCAAATAAGTCCTTAAAAATAATAACTACTGTTACATTGATATTTTAAAATATGTTAATATTTTTAATTAAAAATATATTAATATTATCACTTAAATTATATGATTTTTTGAATTTTTAATTAAGTGAATAATGAATTTTACTTTTAAGAATATTTCATAATTTTTATTATTTTTAAATATTAAAATGATAATATTTATCCCGCTTTTATGATAAGAGTCAAGATAAAAATAGTTATAGTTGACTCTATTACCATGTAATAGTATGAGATGAACGAATTTAATTAGATTTCTTCAAAATTTGTGGTCATGTTTAGATAAGCTTTTACTTAAATATTCATAAGAAAAAATTATAAATTAAAATTTATTTATAAATATAAGTTAAAATTAACTTTTTGAAAAGTTAAAATTATTTTGACCAACCTGACATAAGGTAGTCTAACCTTAGTACTAAAAGCCACAAAACCTTCGCTACCAAATTTTAACATACCCTTATTATTTAAATTCAAACTTGAGGTCAGTTAGACTAACCCGTATTAATTGATATATCCTCCTGGTAGTATTCAACATTTTAGAAGAAAGACAAATTAAAGCAAAAAAAAAAAGAAGAAGTGCTATTTAATTTCAAGATTAGAACGTTATCCTAAACCTCAAGAAGATATCAGGACTCATTTATTTACAATTTTTACAAAATAATTTTGTGATACATTTTTTCAAACGACAAAGTAATAATTTCAACTTTTAAAGATATTATAAGAACTTAATTTTTAGGATTATATATATATTTTTATAAATTACATAATAATTATAAATTTTGTTAAATAAAAAGGACATTTTTCTAAAAAAAAAGGAAAAAGAAAACTTAAACAAACAACTTGAATGTGCGAGATGACATATGTCTAATCTCATTATAGATTTTGAGTCTACTGTTAGATCACAACAATGCTTGGTTGGAAAATCAACCAGCCAGATTTTTTTTAACTATTATGTTTTTCCTGACCACTCAATGCCACGATTTTATATCTGTAGAACTAGAACATCAAATAAACCAGAAAAAAGGACAAAAATATCATGATGTATACGACTTCACCATTGGTGATATGGCAACTGGTGGTCCAATCCAATATATTGCTAACATCTGCTTGTGCTGCCTGCTTTTGTTTGGTAATCTATCCCTCTTTTCAAGGTTTGTGGTTTAGGATAATGCTATTGAAGTTTCGAATAATATCCCTTTATCAACTTAGACTAAAGTTAAACTCAATCATGCAGCATTACAGTTCAAAGATAATTATCATTGGTCCTTTGATAAAGCCTAAACATGCATGACAATTGAAAGGGAGAGACAAGTTTATAAATATTATAAGACGGTTAGACTCTCGTTAAGAAAATGTCGGGCTTTTTTTTTTATATTTAAATATAAATTTATCCTTATAATTTACTTTGATTTTGATTTGGACTTTGTATTTTTAAAGTTCGTTTTATAATTTCAATAATTTAAAAAAATTTAATTTTGACCCCTTGTACCAGGAAGATGGCCAAACGCATGTTTTACAAGGTATAATTATTTGGATAACAGTCGATATGTTGAAAGACTAAAAAATAAAATAATTCATATATAAAATTAAAATAGAATAAAATAATGAAGATAAATCCAAATTTTAAAGTATAAAGATCAAAAT
>JAMLFT010009616.1:0-12565 GCA_026544285.1 Pachyrhizus erosus | reverse complement strand
AAATCATCCGAACCTTCGATACGGTCGTCGATGAACTTCTTTAATTCCACAGACAATGCAAAACCAGCACCAATGCCAGCTGCCAGAAGAAGACTAGTTACCTGCAATTTCACACACATATTAAAATATACTTTTTTATTTAACACTACAATAAATTATCTATGATGTTCTAAAATATAATTTTAAAATTATTTATTTTTCAATTACTAATGAATTTAAGTCATTAAAAAAAGTATAAAAAAATTAGTTGTTGAAAAATCATAAAAAAGTCATTTTTAGTTATTTTCTTTATTATTATTTTATAGACAATTTTATGTTAATATTGTGTTCTAAGTTTGTCTTTTTTATAATATCAACACCTTTTCTAATAAAAATATTTATACATTATTTATTTCATCAATTAATTATCTTCTCATAATATAAAATCTACTGTTTTTACAATATTTTTCGAACCCACCATTTTTTATGACTTTTTTTTATCTTCATTTTAGTATAGGAACTCTTATATAATATGACTTCAACATAGTTTTATCTTGTGAATTTTTTATGCAGATTATTTCTATTTATTTATTTTTATTTTCCTGCTAATTTTTTTCTTAGAATAAATTCTTCAAATACAGTTTTGAGCAAGATATGATAATTTCCTTAAATTCATTGACAAATTCTTTGAATTCTTTTTTGTGTATTCTCATACAAAATTTGTTTTGTATAAAAAAAATGTTTATTTACAAATTTTTTCATAAAAAATTATAGAAATTTTTTATTTTTTTATTCAATAGTATACAAGAGTATAAAAATTGCAAAATAATAACCTAAGGAATGTTATTAATAAAGTAAAAAAAATATTTTAGGATTAATTATTAGTATTTTTCATCCTTGTAAAATTGACAATATTTGATTTTTATCTTTGACTTTTTTATAACCTATACTTTTCGTCGTTGCAATTTGTGAACATCCAAAGTTTTATACCTCAATCTAATTCTTTTGAAGATGAAAGTTTGGCATATTAAGGATGAAAATTTAGATATTTACAAAATACAGAAACAAAAGATAAAAGTTTTAAAAGTTAGGAACAAAAACAAAAAGTTTCCAATTTTACGGAGACGAAAAACACTATTAACTCAATATTTTAATACAACAAGAAAATTAATTAAAATATAATCAATACTTAAATATTTAAAATCACCCATATAAGAGATAATATTATTAGCGATACTATAATAATGAAATGGCCGTACCTTGTCTCCATAGAAGTCAAATTCTGAAAAGAATCCATTGCTTATCAACCTCTTCCGTCTTATCGCATAATATATGGCAAATGGAAGCTGCACTAAACAATATGCGCAAGCAATTGATGCAATAGCTACCACAAAGCTGCAGTTTTGACATATACATGGCACCAATTAGATCTAAGAAGCTTTGAATAATTAAGCTCACTTTTTTAATTATTTTAACAACACATTTCACTAATATTCCTCGAGGATTTGAATAATTTCACTAACATTTACCACAACTCTCTTATAAGACTATATAATATAATTTTTTTTTTTTTATAATTGAAGGTGTTGGTATAGCATATATGAATGTTAATATAATATATTTTGAATCGATAAATTTTTACGGTTATAAGTTATAAAGACAACATATTTAGTAAAAAAATTTGTGTTTGATTTTTATCGTGTGTAAAACTCTTTTTATCAGTTATAATCATAATATTGTTAGCACGAAATTAGTCTTTATCTAATAGACTAAAAGATATATGTGATAGGACAAAAAATATAATATATTTCAAATAATTAAAGAAAGTTAATATTAATGTTTTAAATGTTGGATCGGTCATCCATTTAGTCAAAATACCAAATTAATAGATTATTGATTAAATTGGTGGATTAGTGATTGACGTACATAAACTTGTATATATAATATAAAATACAAGTATATATATTATTTATGTCATAAGTTTATTAATTAATTATAATGGTCTAGTAATAAGTTTATTTACTAAATAATTTTCAAGTTTAGAATTTGATTCTTAAGTGTAGTATTTTTGTTGTATTTTTTAATTAAAATTTATATTTTAAAAAATAACAAATATTGGTTTAACCAGTTTATCCATATTCTAGATTGATTCAAGTGAATCAGTCTAATTTACTAGTTGAATCATATTGATTCAACTACATAACCAATTAGATCAAACTAGTTTAAATCGGATTGATAACATATCGAATCTAATAAACAATTTGAACCAATTATGCCACTAGTTCTCAATTGAATTGGTTGGTTTGAGATCATTTTTACAACTATAATTAATCAAATTATCAACAAATGCATTAAACTATAATTCAACATACAAATTTAGGATTTTAAATTAAAAGACAAGATTGAGGTTTTAATTATGATTATGATCATGAATGATTGATTATATGCATCAATAGATCTATGTATAAATCTATTGGAACAAATGCTTTCATAAAATATTTTTTTATAAAAAATTATTTATTTGATGTTTATAGTTATATAAATTTTATCTTTTAGTCTTATACTTAAAAATTATTCATTTTAGTTTCATTACAAGTATTTTGAGATTTTTTTTTTATTTTTATCATTATATAAACTTTACATTTTAATCTTTATTATTTTGTAACTTCAAGAATTAAAAGGAAACAAAAATATTTATATTGGGACTAAAATTAATGATTTATAAATATATAGATTAAAAGATAAAATTTATATAATTATAGGAATCAAACTAATAATTTCTCCTTTTCTATATTTAAATATATTTAATAATTTTTATTTTCGTTTTTATGAAAAGATATATTGCTAATTTTTTGAAATGAATTAGTATAAAAAGTTGTAAAAAAATAAAAGAAAGAACAAATTGGTATTAATTTTTTATAATATTAACACCGAAACAAATCAAACATGTTTTAAATATAAAAATATCTAGAGGAAAACTGTAATATGCAGAGACTGAAGCATTTTGATTTTTTGTGATAATATTATGTATTTTATAAAAATTTATAATATTTTTTTAAAAAAAGTAGTATAAATTATTTTTTTACCTCCACCAAAAGAAAATTTATGAAATGGTGACTGGCTATATGATTATATATATCAACACTAGCTTGGATGGTTTTCTTACCTGTATGAAGTGAAATCTTGATATTTTAGCTCTTCACCATGATCAAATGTGTATTTGTCCTTAACCAGTAAAGCCATAGTTGCAGCCGCGGTTGCAAGAGCAACTATCCTCAGCAAAAGCATTGAGTTAACCACACCTTTGCTCACCATTTTTTCTTCGAAGGTCTTTTCCTCTTAGATACTATGTTCTTACATTCTATGACTACCAAATGAAACCCTTATACACAAAACAAATTGAGACGACTCTGTTTATTTCTCTATCCACTCCCGTTACCTCAAATTAGTTGCATTTATTTCAGTGCACCTAACCATGACTCAAATTTCCTTCCTATATAATATTCAAATTTTCAATATAAAGTAAAAGTGCTTGAGGCTGAGTGATTTGCTGAAATTAGATTTTGAATGTTGTGGAGATAGCCAATTTTCTTCTAATGTGTTTAGACTAGCATAATGTTTTTCATGGTCATTAATGTGATTAAGAATTTATTTGGATAAATTATTCCAAAATATAAAAAAATTAAAATTAATTTATGAAAATTCTCTCATACAATTTCTTTATATAAAGAATGATTTTTAATTTATAAATAAACTCATTTAATTGTTTTCATATTTTTTTTCTCTCTCTCATGTACCTAGCATAATCTAGAGATTGCCAAGTTTCCTCTAGATTAAAGCTCGTGTTATATCTCAATTTGTATTATAGAATGCACATGACATTGTTTTTCCGAAAATCATTGATATAAATAACTCTCAATAGGCAAATTTGTTGCCCAATGAACAGAGAAAGGGCTGTAATATGTGGATATGGCTCTAACATTTTCTCAACTTTGGATTAGTCAAGTGAAGATAGTGATTTTGTCTCAGACTTGAATATGATAATGAAGTTGCCAAGTTGATGATAAATCTTTATGACATTCCTTTGACACTCGAATAGGTTGAATTGAATATGTGAATGCAATTTGTTCACGTGACATTTTATTAAAATTATATATATGTTAAATTAAAAAAATTAGTGAATAACAAAATTTTAAAATGTCTTGACTCATTATAGATAATACGTTCAGATTTGAGATTTATTTTTTCTTAAGTTTTTTCTCTTTCTCACTTATACTCTCTTACTTATTCATATTCATTTCTGATTTTTTATTTATTTATTTATTGCTCTGAACTTTGTTTGGGATGATGTGTTATTTTTAGTTTTTATGTCTTTGTTTGGGAAATAAAGGAGAGTAATAATGAGAATGAGTTAACAGAGAGATTTAAATCTTGTGAAAATTACTTTGACCAATTGAAATATTGTGAAATTGTTTGTGAATTCTAGACTTAAATTTTGATTTAATTATTATTATTTTGTTTCGTGCTTTAGATTTAATTGATACTTGGACTGAAAATAAAATGTTTCATTATATTTTTTATGGTGGTAATGTTTAAATTTTGGTAAAAAAGATTATAAATTTTAAAAATTAAAATAAAATTAAATATTTAGACTTGACTGATTCAATTCAAATCAACTCCTTTATTAAGGTGTTAGTTGGATTGAGATTGACAAAAAAAAAAAAAAAAAAAAAACAAATCGCACAAATCAACCTGTTGATCAATTAGCTAAGTATAACTTATCTATGTCTATTCATTGTAAGATGTTTGATGTTGCACTTGATTTTGTCCCTTGTTTTATTAATGGATAAGGCTTCCATAGCCTTTTTGTGTGGCTTCTAGCTTGTTTAGTCATCTATTTCAAATATATAGAGTGGATAAAGATTAAGTTATTTCAAAAATATTTTTAAAAAGACTTTTTCAATTGAGTAGGAGGCAATAATTCAACTGAATACCTGTACTCTTAAATAACCTTTTTGTGTGGCTTTTAACTCATTTTGCTATCCATATCAAAATATATATAAAGAGAAGAAGAATTAACTTATTTTAAGAAATAAATGATAAAAATGATTTATTTTTTATATATTTTTAAAATTTTAATTATTAAAAATAAATAATAAAAATGAAAAATAAATATTTTTTTAAATTAATCTTTACATATATAATGAGCTCTTCACCCTACTCAATGAAATAATTGAATATTCAAGGTTATAGTTCACGTTTTAGCAGCATGGATGGATGATAGTGAATTGCGAATAAACATTACATAGAATTTATTATTTTAATGGATAACTTGCTCTAAAATAAATTATATCTTGTACATATTATATAATAATATTATTATCTTTTATTTTTATTTTAAAATCTAAATTAAAAAAATAATTTAATCTTTTTTATAAGGTTTAATCTAAAATATCTTTTATATTAAATATTTTTTGAAAAAAATGTCTTTTTATTAAAGTTAGCTATATAATAATGTAATAGTAAAAGATATATAACTTGTTAATGTTGGTTAGTTTTGTTTTAGAAATGATTTAGAAAAATTAAGATAAATTTAATATTTTTTTACTAAATTAATTTAATTCCTTAATTTTGATAAACTAAATAATTGAATATTATAAAAATGATCGGAGGTAGTAACTATTTTATACAATATATACACTATCTTTGATTCTTATTATAAAGTCCAATTAACTATTTTATTGAGATAAAAAAATTTGGTTAATTTAATTAAAAATATTAAATTTATATTAAATTAAATTTTTTAAAAATTAATAAACATGAATTAAACATATTTCTTTTAATATCACATTATTTTATAATTGAATTTAATATTTTGACACTTTTTAAAAAATATTAATAAATAAGACATTTAATATTAAATCGTATAAAATGATTAAATCACATTTTTAATTTAAAGATAGAAAGTAATATATTATAATTAATAATCTAAATTATATTAATATTTTGTAATTAAGTAAAAATATTATTTATGAAAATATTATTAAAAAATAATATTAATATAAAAGTATTTGTGCTATACATCCTAACGTTAAAAAATGAAGTATAGATATTAATTATGCTCCCAGCCATAAATTTGACTCATTCAAAAGTGTGAGAGATTTTTGTTAGAACAGGTGATGAAAAAGTTATTAATCAAATTTTTTAATTTTTAAGTTTTTTTTTTATGTTTTCTGTCAAAAAAAGTTTTTTTATATATTTAAATATATTTTATTACAATCTTAATTATTAGTTTTTAATCAATAGTTATAAGTACACTTTACTTTTAGAATTTCATGCTCAAAATATTGTTCGCCCCAAATCTAAATTGAAAAGTGTACAAGTTATTTTAACTCGTTATTAAGTTTATTAGATCTTTCATAAATATTTAATTTTATAAATTTTACATTTGGAACGTGGAGTAATAAAAGTTCAATGCATTAATAGTTACTATATTTATTATTATTTATTTATTTATTTATCTAAAAATCAAGAAATATAATAAATTTTATAAATTTTATTAAAATAATTCTGAAATTTCATATTTTATTTTTTTATTTTTACTCTACAATAAAGATATGTATAGAAATTAAATAAAAATTAAAATATATAATTGATAAGAGAGTAATTAGTATTATCTTAAATTTTAAAAATAACAAATAATTTTTTAAAAAATTGATAATTAAAAATAAATAAAAATATAAAAATATGAATTTAGTCATAAACTTGTAAGACATCAATAATTTAAAAAAATAAAAAATAAAAATATTTATTATTTAAAATTAGAGCCAGTAACATTTTTCTATTAAAAAAATTAAAATTAGTTTATGAGTCTCAAAAAATTATCAGAATCATTACAGATCTCAAAACTTATTAAATATTTACAAATTACCTACCAACAAAATTTTGGTATAAATAAGAATAGAATTTATGACTTTATAAAATATAAGTACATTGTTTTTTAAATAGACCAACCTTTGTTGAATGTAATAGCATTTTTCTTTTATAATGAATTTATTTGTAAGATGGTTCATAGTCCATAAAGCTGGAGACACCCATTAGAAGTTGCATGCCTTAGTTGTATCTGGCAAATGCATATAAAGCATTCAGCGATTGACGTTAAATAAGGATGAATGTGGCTTAACTGGCAGCCCAATAAATTGATGAAACAAGTGGAAAATGCCACATATTCAAAATCACAGAAGTTTGATATTTCTTATAATTACGTCAATCTGTCATTACTCAAAATATATATTCAAAACAATTATTACTTATTACAATAGATAGTCTGTCAGCAATAAATTTTAAAATAGTAGGACCAACCATCATTAACGTCTAATATTACATTATCTTCAAAATGTATAATATATATAAAAAAATAAAATAGAAATCTCGATTTTTAAAATATTAGACTTGAAAATGACATTTAAGTTTCATAACAATTTTCACCATTTGTTTTATTTAAATAGAAAAAAAAAGTCATATGGAGCTTTCAAATATTACAACTATTAGTTTTTCAAAATCAATTACACATAATAAAAAGAAAGTTACCAATAAAAATATATTACAAAAAATAAGATAAATATATTATATGAAATATTTAAGAATAATTTACTGATGTCCTAAAAAAGAACTAGAAAAAGAAAATTACCAAACTAACTCATTCTCATTTTTATATATATTAAGATGTCTTTGTCTTATTAATCTTTTTATATTAAAAAATATATTAATAATTTTATTAAAAAATTATTAATTAAAAAATAATACAAATCAAATTTATTAATCATTTTTAACCTTAAATTTTTTTTTCAATCACATCTACTCACAAAAACAAGCGAACCTTTAAATTACCTAATAAAAAAATTCAATGAAAAAATAAAATAAAACTTTATAAATGAAAAAAAATCAAATATAAAATCCTTTTTTTCATTCTTAAACTCATAGTCACCTTTTATTTTTAAATCTTACAATTGAATACCAAGAAAAAAAATCAACAAATCGATTATCACAATATTCTCAAACTACTATTGTATCCTTTGTTGTCAAAATCACTTACATCGTATCTCTAAGACTCATTACAAAAAAACTCACCATTTTTAAATTCCTCTTAATGTTCCAAATGTTTCTAATATAATCATCATGCACATCTCAAATATAAAAAAAATTAAACCACCTAATTAGAAAAAAAAAGTATAAAAAATTAAAAGTAAAACAAATAGAAAAAAAAAACTATATATACAAAAATAATTAGAAATCACACAATCTTTCTCTTTTCCTTTTTAAAGTCATAATCATCATCTATGTTCAACATTTACAATTGAATACCTAATAAAAAATATTAACCAAAAAATCACTACACCAATATTAAACTAGTACCATGTTCTTGCCATCAAAATTACTTGCACCATACTTCTGTAACATATCACAAAAACTCATTATCTTCAAACTCCTTACTACTCCCAACATCATCATCACATATGTTTTAACTAAGAAAAACTTATACTAATATCAATGTTATATTGAGAAAAGGAAAATACACAACAAAAACTTAAAATAAAAAGTAAAAAAAATGTAAAAGATGAATACATAAACTACCTTCTTCAATTTAAAAAAATAATAAAAAACAATTCTTTTTCAAATACTTGAGAATCATTAAGAATGACGTATCTTTTAATTTTAAAATTTAATAAAAAAATTAGAGTTGTTATAAAATTATTCAATAGATTATAAACATGCATTAAATAATAATTATTAAAATTGTCCAATCTATAATAAGTAGACAAAAATTACTATTTAAAAATGTAAAAATAATAAAAAAGTTTATAAACTCATTTAATAAACACAAATTATTGTTTAAAAACAAGTTATTAAAAAGATTTTTAAAATTTAAAAGTTATAATAATATATTAACATTAAAAAATATAAATAAATTCTTATTAAATGTTTAGAGAAAATTTCTTATTTACCCTTAATTGTAGCAAATTCTTATTAAGATTTAGATAACATACCTTCAACTAGCTGTAACAATCCTTATATAAATATATATTAACAATTAAAATTTATTAATAATGCATTCATAAAATTTTAAAATTTTTAGCTGAGAGTAAATATTGAAATTCACATTTATTAATTTTAATTACTTAAAAATTATTATAACTAACTTCTTAAAATATTACACTTTTAAAAATATTATAAATTAGTAATTATCAATACTTGTAATTAATAAAGACTTTCTTTAAATATGATGCACATATAAAAAAAAATTAAACTGAATATATAAATTTATTTAATATATTTCTAATAATTAATGTATAATTATTAATATATTGCTAATATATCATCTGAATATATTATTAATAATTAATCACTATTTAATATATCACCAATTTGATTAATATATAATTATTAATATATTGATATGTAATTAATTTTATTTCAAATTTTCATATTAATATTAATAACTAATATAATTAAAGTTACCTTAATTTGTATTTAAATGCTTATATATATATATGTATATCTATGTGATACGTTCTCGGATCTCTCAATAATTACGTTACCCTAATTACATTAACTATTTAATTAATTATTAATAAAATTAATAATATCGTATTTTCAAAAAAATAAAATGTCTTATAAATAATATTAATAACTAGTAATTCAAAAGATTAATATTTCTTTATATCAATATTATTAATAATTACGAAATTTTATATTTAAATATATTTCAATTAATATTATATCTTGTAATTAATTATGTATTTTCGATCAATATTTAATGTCACAAAATTTAATTTTTAATGATAATACTAATTATAATCAGTATAATAATAATATATAATATTATTATATATTACTATTATTATTATTATTATTATTATTATTATTATTATTATTATTATTATTATTATTATATTATATATTCTTGTGACATGTAATAAATATATTATTTTAAAATGTTATAATTAATCATATTTTGAGCTAAAAATAAATACACCAAAACTATTATTATATATAAAAAAAAAAAATAAAAAAAAAAAATAATATAATGTTTTTAAAAATATTCTTTATTATTTATAATTAAAAATTAAATATAATAATTATTTAATTATAAAATAACATTAATACTATTAATTTAGGTAAAAAAATAAAAATTATCAACTTATACTAATAATCTTTATTTCAATTAATGTATAAATATAAATAATATATTTAATGCATAATAAATATGTTATAATAAAATATCATTAATATCTTAATTTTAAATGAAAGATTAATTATTTTTAAAATGTCTCTTTTTTTATATCTAAAGATTTATTCTTAATCATATATATAATTAATGCATTAAACTTCAGATAAATTATCTAACATAATTATGTTGAAAAAATATTATTTAAAGATTTACATAAATTTATAGCCTTTGTTTTATTAATTATTAGCAAATCAGTTCTCGCACTCGCTAAAGAAATACGTTTTTTGTTATCTTTTTCCCATCTTTTCCAAAATTATTTTATCAATTTTTCTTGACATTTTTATCAATTTTTACTCCAATGTTTAAAGAGACACTACATACTCATGCCTATATGAAATTCGAACCTCATTACTACCATTGAATAAAAAGAAAACATAACTCATGGCTATATCTCATTAGCCTTGTGAAAGTTCTTGAGAAACCATGCATGTCATGGTCATGTGGCTACAGTTTTGGTTCTGTATCGTACGTACATATAATTAGTTTTAGTTTTTTTTTCTTTTTTTTTCACCAAAGCTAAATTTTGCTGGTTTCTTGTTGCAATTAATTATTCTGTGGTGCACTGAAAGAGATTATTGGAAGTATATATTAGTATTTTAATTTCATGCTATAATAATAAATAGGCTAAATTACAATTTGATCTTCTTTTAATTTCTTGCGATTTTGGTTTTTCATTTTTTTTTTATAATTTTATAGTTTTTAAATTTTAAAAAAATTCATAATTTTAGTTTAACTCTTAATTTTACATATTTTTTATTTTGATTCAATTGAATCTTAAATACAACATATTTATTTAAAATATTATAAAATTTAATTAATTAAAATATAAAAAATAAAAAATCAATATATACAAATTGAAAATTACACTAAAATTATAAATTTTTTAAAGTGTGAGATCTGATATCACAGAAAAAAAAATTATAAAAGACCAAAATTATAAATAAAAATAATCAAAATTTCAATTTTTTTTTCTCAATTGCAATTTAATCTTATAAATAAGAATCCATCAAATTAAATGACACAGTATAATTATTCAGCCAAAATGCCTGAATGTATAAAATAAAAAACTGAATTACTCAATCATTGGAATTCTTACTTATAAATATAATAATTTCTGGATCCTTCTTTATAATATTTTAAAATAAATATAACAAAATTTTCTAATGGTCTTAAAGGATAATATTGTGCCATTTAAGTAAACTGAAAACAACAAAATCATGAAACCAACAAATAATTAATTGTTGTCTAGAAAAATCATCATGTGCTACACCAAAAAAGAAAAAAGAAAAGTTATAACGTAGTGTAGAATTTATGCAGATGCATGCAATATACAATTAAAGAAACAAAATATGTTTTGTTTTGAGCAGAGCACAAAATAAATAACACGGTGAAGATCCAAAATTGATGAACTGCGTAAATAGCAACGCTTTAGTAAGAGTTCACTTGTTTTTTGCTTCGGTTATTGGAGGAAATGAATGAAAGGAGAGTCATGGAGAGGAATGTGACCAAAAGAAAAGCAGAAGCAACCAACCCTCGAACTAAAATCTTGCCGTATGTGGACTTAAAATCATCCGAACCTTCGATACGGTCGTCGATGAACTTCTTTAATTCCACAGACAATGCAAAACCAGCACCAATGCCCATAGCCAGAAGAAGACTAGTTACCTGCAATTTCATGGTGCCTGTCAGAAAAGAACAGTGGCTAAAAAGGATTTTTTTTTTTTTTTTTTTTGTAGTTTTATGGTGTTCTTTGATTTATATTATTGAATTACTGATTATACAGGCGATAATATAAAATGAAATGGTCGCACCTTGTCTCCATAGAAGTCAAATTCTGGCAAGAATCCATTGTTTATCAATCTCTTCTGTCGTATCCCATAATATATAGCAAATGGAAGCTGCACTATGCAATATGCACAAGCAATTGCTGCAATAGCTACCACAAGGCTGCAGTTTTGACATATACAAGGCACCAATCAGATATAAGAATCTTTGAATAATTAAGGTAATTTTTACTCCATTTTTTTCTTTTTGTGAAACATAAATATTCAAGTTAATCGAAGTATCAACAAATCCATCATCTAAACAATCATTCCACAGAGTTAGGATTTTAAATAGAAAAACACGATTAAAGTTTAAATTATGGTCATGCTCATAATTGATTGTCTATCTACTTAAGGTTCTATTTAGATAATTTCTTTTATAAATATTTACAAAATAAAATAAAAAGATAAAAATTTTTGAATTTTTTTATTAGTTAAAATCAATTTATTCATTTTATTTTTTTAAAAAAAT
>JAMLFT010009615.1:0-12565 GCA_026544285.1 Pachyrhizus erosus | reverse complement strand
AGAATATATATGGTCCTTGAGAGACGACCTAGGAGTCACTTCCTAGTATACTGCAGTTAATTGCATTTTATTTGACCTGAGTACGACCTCGATCAGTAGGATATGCTATAGTACTATCTTAGAAGTCTAGTTTGAATTTAACTTTACAAAATTGGTTGTAAAGTAAAGGTTGTCCCTCATGCATATACTTTAATTTTACCATTTCACTAGTTGATGTGAAACTCTAACAAAAATGATAAATAAACTTTAAAATATGATTTTGATCTAATTAGTTTCTTCTTTCATGGTATACATTGGTATCTTTGACCACATTAAAATAAGACCAAACTTATCTTAAAAGAAAGCATCAAGTTAACAGGCTTTAACATCATTATCATGATAAGTAGTGTAAATATTTGTTATTTGACATAGCATAGAAAAACTCACTTGTTCTCTATATTCTTTGCTTGGAAGTTGTTGCCAACCAAATTGCTACATATGACACCCAATAAATGACATTTTTATGTTATTTTTCAAATTATGCAAAATTTATATAAAACTACAACTTTGGGGAAAATATATTGCACAAAAAAAGAAGTATGAAAGATAGCTTATAATACATACAGTTGTAAATTTTCTTCAACGACCCAAGAAGGTAGGCTTCCTCTTAAGTTGTTATATGATAAGTCTCTAAAAACAGACACAGTCATCAAAATATAAATATTGAATATATACCATTGTATGATACAATTGACTATAATCAAGTTACATAAAGCTTGTACTACATATCCTACAATAAGTTAAATCTAAAAAAATGCATTCTTGTATGTTATTTGATGACTCAAAAGAAAACTAATCTTTCAAACAGAATCTAGAATACTATATATAAATATTGAGTAAATATACAAATTATCACATACAACATTTGAACTAGCGACAAGTGTTAGAAGAAATAGTTTAATGTAATATTTGCACTTACAAATTTTTTATTAAATTTGATACATTTTAACACACTAGTTGGAGTTTACTTATGCATTTTAGTTTTTTCTCTAGATGATTCAACATACTACCAAATCTCAATACCTAAACCTAAATGAATAGGACATTTAAATATGTTTGTTGTTAAGTCATAAGACGAATAAATACCCTCCAAAGTTTTAATTCTTGAAAAATAAATGATAAGTTTTAAAATATGCATCCTAACATTATTAGGTGAAGCTTTGTTACACCTACATCTATCTAACAAATGATAACTAAAAAAACATGGTATATGCATTTATGGTCCTTTAGATGCTCTGATGCTTTAATCCTTTGTGTAGAGAATGAATATTTATTCTTCATAGGATTTGTCGAAGAATAATGAGTACGAAATCAATTAGAAAAGCTATCTATCACATAAAAAGGCATGCCAAAAAAAATTGGAAAGTACTTGAGTGTGCAAAAGTTGATTTGACTATTAATGCAAGATATGAAATACGAAAATAGGAATATAAACAAGTTGTTTTATCATAACAGTTTAACAAGTTAGTGACATATATTAAATGTTGTATTAAATACCCTTATAAACATCTTCACCAACATAAAAAGAACAATGATCATTTAGTCACAAAGATTATTTTCTCTTGAAGCTTATAAATACATGAAGACTTGAAGAAGCTAAGGTTAGAGAAGTGTTAATGCATAAATAAGCTTTTAAGTGTCTTTAACTTCCTTGTGAATTTTTCAAGTTAGTTGTTAAGCTCTCAAAGCATTTGTATATTTTGATGGAATAGAATTCGAACCTAAACCTTGTATCCACTTGTAAAATGGTAGAAGACTTTTAGCCCTTAAACTTAAACACCAACCTTTGGGTTTGTTCAAGCCTAAAGAGGCTTTTCAAAAAAGAATACCTAGGTTATTAACTTGGAGAGGCTATTGTAAAGACAACATGGGTTGAGATCAAAGTGGCTGGAAAAAAAATACTTCTAACCTAATAAGTTATAATGGAACTTGGTTGGTTGACCAAGAACTATATAGTCTTAGTAGTAGAGACAAACTAATATAAGTTATCTAATCTTGAATTATGTTTTGTTTTAACATTGTTTTTCAAAAAAGGTTTTGATAAAGCTAAAGTTTTTGAAAACTATCATTTGTTCTTTAACCATCACTCTTAAAACCTAGTTTTATAAGACATTAGAAACATTATTTTTTGAAGGCTTACAAAAAATATTGAAGAAACATAATTTAATCCCCCTTCTTATATTTTCCTATTTCTATTGTTGTTGTATTTTCTCAAAATAGTATGGTTGTTTATTTGTTCTATGTTAGTTTGTAGGTTTTAATTGGATAAATTAGTATTTATTTGAAATTTGATATTATAAATAGAGCAAAAGGAAGTCATATAAGTTAGTTATACATTAAGGTAAAGCCCACTTCAATTATCTTTATGCATTAAAAAAAAGTAGTATCCAATTGTTGGCATGGGAAGGATAGTCTTGATGTACACCAAAAAAGTGTTATATATTTGTATCCACATCTAGCTTTTAATTTTAAAAATATGGTGGGATGGATGTCTTTATACATGCATGGTTAAATCTTATTGCTTTGTGCTAATATTTACCATGGTTGGGAAAATATTTGAATATATAATGTCACAAAATCAACATAAGGAAAACACACATTGAACCCATTTATGCTAAGTTCATAAAACATTATCCAAAATAACAATGACAATTCCAATAGAGGAAATAATAACTAGAAATTTCCTACTTTCACAAAACAAAATTTAAATTTGGGGAAGATACACTCACATATTCAACAAAGATGCACTTTTTTTTCAGAGGAATCGTGTCATTTAGTTTGTTATTACCAAGAAACCTAAGCAAGGAGATTATTAGTAGATATTTAAGTGGAATGAAATCAAATTAAACAAACATTTATGGTAAAATTATATATCAAGACACATTACAAATAAGAAAGTGAACTCAAACTAAAAAGTGTGTTTGGGATGTGTCCAATTAGGTTGTTGAAGCTTAAATCCCTGGAAAAGAAAACAACCACATCAATTTTCCTATTTTAGAAGAAAAAATTATTCATAAGGGGTATAATAAAAGATACATCAATTGCACGAAATGGGAAAGACAAATTAACCAAAAGAGTATTGCTAGCGATACTTTTTATAACACTTTCTTTCTAACATTTTCTTTATGATTAACTAAAATTTATTGGATATAATCAATTTTGGTATATCACACTTCTAATTTAATGAATCTAACTTTTGATATGCTAGTAGTATGTAAATGAAGAAAACAAACATAAAGATGTTAGATACTTGTATTTGTTATAAGCCAAAAAAAACTTAAAGTACTAAATACTTATAGATATCTCAACCAAATTGTATTAGCAATTATATACATAAACATAAGTATTGGATATAATCAATTTTGGTAGTTCACACTTCTAATTTAATGACTCTAACTTTTGATATGCTAGTAGTATGTAAATAAAGAAAACAAACATAAAGATGTTAGATACTTGTATTTGTTATAAGCCAAAAAAAACTTAAAGTACTAAATACTTATAGATATCTCAACCAAATTGTATTAGCAATTATATACATAAACATAAGTATTGGATATAATCAATTTTGGTAGGTCACACTTCTAATTTAATGACTCTAACTTTTGATATGCTAGTAGTATGTAAATGAAGAAAACAAACATAAAGATGTCAGATACTTGTATTTGTTATAAGCCAAAAAAAAACTTAAAGTACTAAATACTTATAGATATCTCAACCAAATTGTATTAGCAATTATATACATAAACACAAGTATCCATGAAAATTTATGTTTTTAATGCATCCTACTTATTCTACTCATATTTTCAAGTTCTCACATGTTAATATTTTCCATATTGTCAATCTAGTAAAATTTATCTTCAACCTCAACATTGATAAATAATTATAAATATTTTGGAAAAATTTACATTAAAAGTGTTCAAATAATTTCATCTATACTTAAAGATTCAATTTCAATGGTGTTACTTACAACTGTGTTAAATTGTGAAATCCATCAAGATTTGGTGAAATTGTGTCAGAAATGTTGTTGTTCCTCAACACACTACAAAACATGTCATCAAATTACCATTTTATGACTTGGACAAAGCAAATATGTAATGAAAATACTTATTTATGGGATGTCATGAATTTTATAGTTGTTGCCTTACAGTATCCTTAGAGACTTCAAATTTCTTATAAAATCCAGTGAAGAGCTCTTCAAAGATAATTCACTAATCTTCCTATTGACATACCATAAAAACTTTGTTATCTACATGGATAAATAACAAAAAAAAAATATAATTAAGTGACTTGAAAACTCACAATTCCACTAGATTTGTCAAGTTGGAAAATGATAATGGTATTGGACCTTCAAAAGAATTCCCTTGAAATCTTCTACAAAATAGTTGAAAAAATGGTTAGGACATGCATGACTTTGTGAAAGAGTAACTAACTAAAAATTTTAATGTTTCGTATCATATGATGTGTAACAACAGTAGTTGTTCAAAATTTATAGATTAAAAAGATATCAATCCCTTTGGATTTCTACATAATTATGTACACAAATAAAAAAAACTAACAATGCTCTTACAAAGTATTAAGCTTAGACCATTTCCCTATAAAATTTGGTATTCTTCCTGTGAGTTGGATATCTGTTGCCCACCTAAAAATAACAATGTGACCTTTTTTAATGTAAGCACAAACATTAACTTCATTTTCTTTCACTTTTCTTTGAAAGGTCATTTAAAGGGAAGAACCACGGACTTACACTTTCTTGAGGTTTATAAGATTAGCAAAAGTCATAGGAATCTCACCACCAATCCCAGAGCTTGAAATATAGCTATAAAGGTAAACATGTAGAATCAATGTCTTTCTATAGTTATGAAAACATACAAGTTTAAAAGCTTGACATTTACACAACAAAATATTTACTAACTAATATACCAAAATCCATAAGAAAGATAGTATAAGTAAAATTAATTTCTTATATGGAATATAATATATATAGCATAATCTAATCATGAAAAGTACTTTATAACTATATTTGAAAAAAAAAACTATAATGCATTATGTTATAGAAATTTTAGTGAAATCTAATACACATTTGTTCTCTAATCAAAATTATGACACATATAGACAAATTGTAGTTTTACCTATGTCAAATAATTGTTATACATCTATTTTTCTTTTTGTTAAAGAAATGCATATAAAAATAGAAAATGTAAGAAATCAGTTAGATGCAGGTTGGCTATAAAACTATCAAAATTGATTATTGATCCCAAATTTGCATGCTCAACCTAAGTACCAAATTGATTTTGAAAGGATTTAATGAACTCCTTGAAACTATCTACATCATGGAAATGTTATTATTCCACTCTTCACATTATAATTATGCTTTAGAAATTGTACGTTGGCATTGGTCATTTTTTTTAGTCTAAACTAAATTTTTTAAGCAATGAAATGACCTAAAATGATGCAACAAATAGATAGAAATTGAAACTCTTACAGTTGTTCTAATTTCACTAGATTCCCTAATTCATATGGAAGTGATCCAGAGAAGTTGTTTTCCAATAAAGACCTGCATAGTAACATACAATGAAAGTGAATCATTAACTCAAAATATGCTAAAAAATAAGTATGAAACTCAAAACATGCACTTTAAATTAGTTCTAGAAAATATGGTACAATTATTTTGATGTTGCAAATAAGTTTCCAAGCTCTAATTTCAACAACTTGTGTATTTAAAAATACACATATAATTTTTACTATGTGTCTAAGCCAACCTCCAAATATATAATTTTATACTGGTCATGATATTAATTACAATAGACATTATCTCCTAAAATTTCTTCTTGATTAAAGGATTAATTGAATTTGGATATATCTTACATGTGCATTAAGTTTGTTAAATA
The DNA here is from genome assembly GCA_026544285.1 of Pachyrhizus erosus. Lineage (NCBI taxonomy): Eukaryota > Viridiplantae > Streptophyta > Magnoliopsida > Fabales > Fabaceae > Pachyrhizus > Pachyrhizus erosus. The sequence continues at coordinate 6,638 of JAMLFT010009615.1, read as the reverse complement.
TTCTTCAAATTCAAATAAATTTTACCATATGCACCTATGTGAGTAATTGACCTAAGGTGATATTTGATATAAGGATTCTTGATCATGTTCTCAACTCATGAAAATCTTATTTCCAAGAATAGGGATAGATATGAATGTTGCAAAACCTAGTTGGTTACAATTCAATTTTCCTATAAATTGTTTTCTTAGTAGAAGTTTTATTCTCAAGATTGGTCTAAGTGAAAATTACAAAAAATCAATTTATAAGCACCTTTAAAGCTCTATTACCCTTTTAATTCTACATTATTCACCTTCTACTTTTTATATTCCATTTTTTTTTTGCTTAAATATGATTTTAGTCCTTCTATTTTGTCCAATATGCAATTTTGGTCTCTCTATTTCAAAATAGAGACATTTGATCCTTCTATTGTAGAAAATTCACAATTTTGATTCAATCATCAATTTTGCCTACAATTTTTTCTTTTATTTCTTACACTTTAATTAATTAAATCATTTATAGATTATACTTTAAATGAATATATTAAGTCTAGGGATCAATTAAATCCAACTAAAAGAGATAAAATGTGGACAACATTAAGGATGGGACCAAAATTACAAAGTTTCTAAAACAGGAAGACTAAAGGTTTCTATTTTAAAATAAGGGACAAAAATTATAGATTGGACAAAATAAAGGGACTAGAATTATATTTAAGTCTTTTTTTTTCACAAGCCACACAAATCTCACCTATAGCATAAAATTTTCATAAAAAATCTTAGGTTTTCAAGTTAGGCTATTTACTTTCGTCTAAAGATATGATTTTTCATAATTCAATTTTTGTGTTTTAATGGGGGAAGGATATACACTCCTTAAAATACATAAATTTGGACTAAGCTATAGGCACAATAAATAAAAAAATGTTTTGAAAACAAGTTTTTAACATCTAAAAAGTTTAAGAAAAAATATTTTTGAATTTTTTTTTTGACTATTAGAATGGTATGAAGTATCCAATCAACTTTGTTGATCACTAATCTTTGTCAAAAAATTTGGCTGGCCACTTTTAGTGGAGTCTTTCCTCCTAACCATATTTTTTCCATTCACAAAACTTAAACCAAGATCTTGCTTAAAGTATCCACTTAAACTAACAATATGTTGGTTAGTTTTGAAGTTTTGAGTAAGAATTTAATAATTTAAAATTATGGTTGAATTAATTAGTAGGTCTTGAATTTTTTTGGAAATTTTTAATTAGATCTTCAAAATTAAAAAAGAAATTGTGGTTGGGTTTTAATCTTGTAATTTTTTATAATAGTCCTTGGGATTTTTAAAAATGTCACATACTATTATTTTTCTTTTATGATTTTAAGCTATCATAAACTAATTTTGCATACCTAATTACATAAAATTTACAAGATCAAACATCCAATTATAAATATTTTTAGTTTAGGAATCTAATAAAAAAATTGAAATAGTTATAAAATTATCCATGATTACTTACATGATTGAAATATGTTGAACTTAATATAAAGAAATTGTTTCAAAGATGTTGTATTAGAAGAAAATCTATGAGATTGAGAATTTTATTCTTGAAAGAGCTTTAATACAATTAGACCATATTGGTTTTGAGATTTATATTTTAGGGGCCCATATTTTAATCTTGTAACTATTAATAGGGCCAATAAACAAGGTACATCTAGTTATTATAGGGTACAGAGCAACATGTACAATGAGGTTATCATACCCAAACTCCAATGCCTAGGAAATTTATGATGCTTAAATGTTATTCCACGAGGTTATCATACCCAAAATCCAATATTTAGGAACATTACTAGGGTTATATTAGTGACTAGAGCAAGGAGTAGAGGTATTATAAAAAAATGCAAAAGAAAACACAAGGGAATCCAAAGTAGTGAATAGGTATTTGGAAATGTTATATTCACACCTATGAAAGTAGGAAATAATTTTTTGTCCTTCATTCTCCAAATTTCATTTTTGGGTATTTTAGAATGTTTTTACATAATAAAATTTACTAAATTAATTATTTTTTAGGGAATTAAAATATGTGACAAAATACCATGTTTAGATCATATATTTGAAAAGAATTTAAAATTTAATATTTTAATAGATTTACTATCTTTTTAGTCTATAAAATTTTTCAAATTTCTAATTTTGGTCTCTAAACTATTTTTTACTAGTCAACATTTTTTAACTTTTTTTTATCCTTACCTTTAGTTTAAAAGGACTAAAATTTAAAGGACTAAAAGTAAAGATGAAAGAAAAATTAGGGACTAAAACTAGTGAAAATTTGTTTTATCACTAATTAGGTATCCAACGTACTTTTCATCACTTAAGGCTATAATATCACCCCCATTCCCCTCATCCTTGACATATCCAAGACAATTTTCCTGGATAATCCTTTTGTAAATGGATTCTGATATGGTTTCCTTAATGGTTGACTAGAAGCCTGTTTAGGATGTCTTAATGGGCCTCCCGTCCTCCACTAGGCCTGTCAAGCCTTACAATCCTCTTCATAGATTCTACTTTTAGTAACTAGAGTAGGAAAGTTTGTAATTTGTAGATATTCTATAGATTGTTTAATGTTTTCTCGGAGTTCGTTTTCAAATTGGGAGCAAAATAGCTAGACCATCATCTAATTCAAAATATAGCCAATATTTTAATAGCGCATCAAACTTAGCAACATATTCTCCTAGGATCATACTTTCTTGCCTCAGTTCTAGAAATTCTTTGGCTTTCTTCCATCGGTAATCTGCTGGAAAATATTTTTCTAGAAATCTTTGCCTAAAAGTTTCCCAAGGTATTATGTTGTCCTTTCTTGGGAGGGTGGGTTTTGTAATGTTCCACCAATTTTCAGCTTCTCTGGTAAACATGAAAGTGGCGAAATTTACCTTATGCTCTTCTTAGCAGGACATAGCTATAAAGATTTTCTCGATTTTAGTAATCCAATTTTGTGCTCCTTTTAGGTTGAAGGAACCATTGAATCTTGGGGGGTTGTTTCTCCTAAAAGTAGCTAGCCCTTTATACTCTACAAGTTCCTCATCTCATTCTCGAGTTATATATTCTAGTACTTGAGTTATCCTTTTTAATATGTTCTGGGTATTCTGATTGGTAGGTCTTCCTGCCATTTGTGCTTGAGATATAACTCATGATTAGTTAAAGGAAACCTAATAATTGACTTATTCTGTTTATATTTCCTAATGTCTTATTTCCTAGCTATCTCTAGTGGGTCTATACCAAAGTCTTAATAGAATGAACTGCTGTGATACCATTTAATTGTAACATCCTAAATTTTTACAAATAAAATCACTCACAATTATCTAAAGATACGTTCATTCATTAATTTACATGAGTTTACATAAAACTATACTATTTTTACATCATAAAGGACAAACTAAAATTCATCTCCAGGATTTTCTAATAGATCATCTTCCTCATATGATTCTACCTTAGAAGTTTCCTGGTCATCTCCTCCTAGGGTGTGAGGGAAATTCGAGAGGTGATTTTGAGATTCATGAGGTTCTACCTGAGTCAATATTATTGGAAGATCTATTTGTCCTAAATTTGTAGGAGCAAAGTGTACTACAGGAAAGATGGTAAAATGAACATAGCATGTATATGTATCTAGCTAATATAATGAGTCTCTAGTCCATCTGCCGCAGAGCGAGGTAACAGACACATGGAATAAAGGACGAAATTCTTTAAACATCTTTACTTGAAAATGTTAGTTGTAGGAGTGAATCTCTAATTCTCCCATTAAACATATAATATTGGTGTACCTATAGTCGTAAGCTTTCAACCTTACTGCATCGAGTCCTATTTATTAGTACTAGCATTTTGGGATCCCTCGTTGTCCCTTACTACTAACTCCCGAGGACTTATGCGAAATGTAACATTAAATCCATAAGTTGCAATTTACTTAGTGACTATTAGGAGTACATATCTTAAGCTGATATTGAACTTAGATACTCTTCACTAATCTTGGCAATGTTCTACTTTGTCAGGGTTTCCAAGCCGGCTTTGTGACTCCTTAATTCAGGTAGTTCACAAACTTGGTGTCTATCCACCCCCAAGGTCTTCCACAGTCTGTATACATTCCTCAAGTACCTTCTGTAGTCAACACATTCCATTTCATCATTCTTTGATCTCACTCATATTATGTCTTCCATTATTTCACCTCTACTTCCCTCGATAAAGTCTCATGGTACCAGATCCCTAAAATTTCCATAGTTGGAATATTCCTACTTTGTTTTATTCATTTAACCTTGCTTGACCAAAACTAATTCATCATTACTGACTTTTTACAAGTCTGTTTACGTTGTGAGGGATCTTTTTATTTTAAAGAGGCTTATCGATTACCTTACACTGGGTTTAGATACTAATTCTTCTTCCCATTATTATAATTGATACATCTTATTCTTCTACTTAAGTTTTTCTTAAATTTATAAGTCAGGGGACTTTTAGTCATTTATAAAAAAAAAATTATCACTCAACAATTTACATTTTAGTTAAAACTTTGGTTAGAACACAATTTACAACTTTAATTCTTACAAAACCTAAAGTCAAAAACCTTGATCTAAGGTTAAACTAATGATATTTTTATTCTCAAGGCAAAATGGTCATTTTTCATGTTATGGCTTTTATTTGTGATTTTAATCCTTAAGTAAGCATACCTTTTTGGTTGCATAAATTTCCCGAATATTTTTGAGCACCCATGTGATTATATGACGTAGTTAACAAACATTTCATGGGTTTTTAGGGTCAAGGGCAGTTTGGTCATTTTTCAAAAATATATTTTAGCAGTGATTTTTTTATTTACTCACCTTATAATGCATTATACAATTTTTTTTAATACCATAAGCATGGTTATTTCTAGTTTAGGATGTTTTATATAATAGAAAAATTCAAATTTCTATCATAAGGGTATTTTGGTCATTTATGAAAATTTTTTCTTCTTTGAAAATTTTCCCAAATTTCCAAATATGGATTTTAGTAAAGATTCTAATAGTAGTATATGGTTTTATACAATTTTTCCTAAAATTAAAATGTTCCAAAAATTCTAAAATTCTCATTTTTAAACCATAGGGGTATTTTGGTCAAAATAAATTATTTCAAGGGTTCTAAAATCTCAAAAATTGAAGAAACTATTCTAAACCTATTATTGATTATATTTTTATAATTTCCCCCTTAAATTTCTTTTTGAAAAACAAATCTCAAATTAACTTAATTAGGGGTATTTTGGGAATTGTAAAAAATAATTAATTTTTATCACATTTTTTGAGAAAATATTTCTTTCATTCTCAGGTACAAGAGTAAGGTATCTCTAGGTTCATTTTGGGGGTTAAAATGAGAACAAAATGGCATAGAAATAAAAAAAAAATAGCATAGGGGTAATTTGGTCATTTTCTTAAAAGAAAGGGCAAAATGGTAATTTAGGCATCATCTTCAACCTTAGATTTGAGGCTCGAACCAGAAGAATTTGAATTTTTAATCTTGGGTTTTAATGGTATTTTTGTCAATTTAACAGCCTAGAAATGTTCAAATCTCTAAGCTTAACTTCCTTTGACATCTAAATGATCAATTAATTGTCTAACTCTGCCTATTGAGTTTGACATTCCAAAGCTTGAAAATGCAAAATTAATTTTTCAATTCTGGAAAATTATGCGTTTCAGAGCTTTAAATCTTCAAGAATCCTAATTGAAACAAAAGAGAATGATTTTGTAATCAAATTAAGAAGAAAAGAAGATTCTTCCTACCTCAATTTGGACTTTTGATTTTCTTTTATGAAGGCTCGGGTCACAACTGCAAAGTCGCGATTCCTTGCTTATTTCTTCAATTTCTCTGCACCCACGAGTTGTTGGACGTTTGACGAGTCGTTTGGGACCGATTGGGACCGATTGGGGGCAATTTGGTGGTGTATGGGGAAGTTTTCAAAGAGAAGAAGGTTTATGTCAATGGTAGATTCTGACTTTGCTTCAAGGCTATTTATAGTTCCTCCAACCACAACAAGGGGATTATTTTATTCCTCTAGGCTAGGGTAGTCTCGTTGAGTCACGGGGGAGCTCGTAGACTAGCCTTGGTGGCAATTGCAGGAATTTTTGAAGCTTTGGAAAGGGGCTTCAATCGCAGTTTGTTGGGGAAGAAGAAAGAAATAGAGGAAGGATATATGATAAATAAATCCTAGATTGTCAGCGATGGGCCTAGTGGTCTCAATGACAACTCTCCTCTTCTACTATCCTAACGCGCCTTAAGAGGTGGGTTAGAACCCAGCCAACCCCCTTTTGTCATTCTACTTTTATTTTTTTTGTCCCTATTTACTTAGTTATCCTTTTTATATTAGTTAATGCATTATTTTGCTACCCTAGGTGGGTAGCTCAGTTGGCAAAGGAGTGCTTCTCTTCTCTGCGTCCTGGGATCGAATCCTTTCTTCTCACTTTTGAATTTTCGTTTGCTTTTCTCTTTTTCTTTTCTTTTTCCTTTATTTATATTTTTTTGTTTTTAATTTTAACTTAATTATTTTTTCTTCTAAAAGATTCTAAAATTCTTCTTTTAATATCTTCTGTTTATTTTATAAATTCTATATCAAAAATAAATTTTATTTTACTAGTTTTATTATTAATAATTTAATTATAAATTATATTTTCTTATC
>JAMLFT010009614.1:0-12542 GCA_026544285.1 Pachyrhizus erosus | reverse complement strand
CTTATAATATGTAAATGATTTATTTTTAATTTTTATCAAATATTTCCAAAACAATTAATTTAAAATGAAAAGAAATTACAAGAATTAAAAGAAAATAAAAAAAACTAAATTAAATTAGATTTTTACAAAAATACTTAAAAAATAATTTTATAAAAATAAAAATAAAAAATATATTTAAGTCTTTTTGTCCACCCAAATACTTGTATATATATATTTTTATTACTAGTCTCATTAGAGATGAGTGATCAGACACGTTCTAATATTATAATTTTCCTTCATAAACTATCTTAATGCCTAACAAACATTCTATCTAGTGATTGCACCTTGCTCGTGCGCGTACTTTCTTAATCTTAACTTAAATTTTCTTTAAAGCAAATTGCATTACCTTCTCATGTGTAATGATTGCAAGACAATTAGACGGCGATGTGATGTCATAACACAATACAAACTAAAACGTTTCGTCAGTAATTAACCATTCTTTTATTTTATTTTATTTATACTTGTATTATTTTTTAAAATACATGCATACAAAAATTAATTATATTTAGACAATTAAACTTATATTTATCATAATATTACATTTTAATTTTTATTTTGATAAAAATTACAGTTATTCTTTTAAAAGAATAATGAAATGCTACTAGCAGAAATGAATTGAGAAGAGATTTTTAATTGAAAAGATTGTGTGAAGGGTGTGAAATGGTGGGAATGTGCATTATGCAATAGATATTTTGTTGAGTGAAATGAGATGGGCCATTGGCAATGACAGTGGGTAGTGAATGCTAAGCAGAGAGAGTGAAAGAAGTCACATGCAAACAAAGTCAGCCATCTTTCTGAGACTTAGTCAGTGAGAGAGTGCCAAACCCGTTTTGAGTCAGCTCTGTCACAACTTGTTTCTCACCACCTTCCTTTCTTCCCCACGCGCTTTTATATGTCTGCTTTCTCACTCTCTCTTCCTTTGCACAATTTCAGTGCAGTTGCATGTGGTTGTGTGCCTTTTCACCTGGGCAATTTTTACTTGTTATTAGCTTTTTAAATTGCATTAATTTCTTTTAAAAATTTTAAGTTGAAAATTATAGCAATTATCTAAATGAGAATATAACATTAAAATTTAAAATAGTATTTTAAAGTTAAAATTATAAAATGACACAGTAGTTTTTGTATTTACATTTTCTATAATAAGTAATGTGAAGTAAAAATGTATCCTCTGTTAATTTAAATTCAAGTATCTCATAATATTAACTAAATTTTAAATAAACGGTGAATGTGTTTGTAGTTTTAGAAGTATTTTAAGAAATATTCTTACAAACCTCTTAAATTACATAATTTAATTATTAATTAATTAACTCTGGTTAGCAAGTAATCCAATAATTGTTTGAGTCCCCCTAGATATTTTCGATGATTCAGAGGCAATGTAACATCTATTACTAGTACTTGTTTAGAAATATTCGTCAAACTGCGCGCGTGGACAAACTCGCTTCATAATTCTCGTGGTCCACGATATTTAACTCAAATCTATGATTCTTTGATTTTTATTATTTGTTTAGGAGTATTTTTTTTATTTATGAAATACTATGTATATAAGTGGGATACTAGTGGTATTGACCTTTGAATTAAGGTGGTATAAACTTTTAAAAAAATTAATTTCAAAGTTCAAATTTGACCATGCAGGTGAAGTTGATTAAATATTATAGTTTATTCTTTGGTGTGATTTATAGAAGGAAAGAAAAATGAGAAATGGAAGGAAATTTATAATTTGAATTGAAGAAAAATTAAAAAGAAGAATTGTTTTTTTCGTATCTCGAATTATGTTTAAATTTTTTTCTTTTATTTCTCTTTAATTAAATAAACAAAACATATAGTAATTCTTTATATTTCTTTTTTTATTTTCTTATTTTTAACCAAACATAGTATTCTCGAACAGTTATAGTTAAATTATGATTGATTTAATTAATTCTTTAAAATTTGATTAATTATTAAAAAATTAAAAATTTCAGTATCATAAAATTTATATTTTATAGTAATATATTAATATTTTAAAAATATTAATTACACATATTATTAGAAAGAAACTTCATTTTACAAATTGTTATCTTTGTAAAAATTAGAAAGTAATTATAAATTTATTTAAATATTTCAATAAATACTAAAAATTAAAAAATTATTTAGATAAATAATGTTTTTATTTTCTAAAATAGAAATATTAGAATATATATTAAAATGTTAAAAACTATAATAAGAAAAAAATAAAAATATTAAAAGTATAATAAGAAATAATTAAGATATTAAAAAGAGTAATGAGAAACGGAAGTAGTAGTAAAGTAAAACAACACAAAATATTCATTATTCAGTGTTATCCAATCCAACTCGAAAGAGAAAAGTGTTTTTCTGTTCAAGTTTTGTTTGTTTGTGAAATGCAGCGAGTACGGTATAGCTAGCTAGCTCCACAGCATAATTCATCATCATTCATGATTCATCACTCCAACCCAACTAGGACTAGGAGAGAGAAATCTGAGACCCTCACCCCTAGAAAAAATATGCAATCCGATAAGGACTTATGCAGCTGACACACACCAAGAGAGAGAAAGACATCACTATTCATTACTCATGTTTTGTTTTTCCTCTTTTTCTCATTCTGAGTTAATGTTGTTGTTGTTCTTGTTCACTCTTTCATAGTTTCTTAAATCTTTGCACTCACTCACTTCTCACTTTCACACACTGCACTCACTCTCTCTCCTCTGTGCTCTTCTGTCACCCATCGCTCTTTATTTCCCCATGAAACCGTTGAACGTTTTTCAACTCTCACTACTTTCTTGAGGGACCTCCAATTCTCCACCACCACAACAAACCCTTTTGAGTTTTGATTCTCCCTCCTCACACGTTAGTACTTTTCCTCTTATCTCCCATGATTTGAAGTGAAATTCATCTTGCATTCCTAGCTTTATCACTTTCTTGTATTTGGGGTGTGAAATCTGTTCTAATTCTAGTCTTCTCAAAGGTTGCACTTTCTATCTGTGTTTCATGTTTGTTACATTTTGTACTCTTTCCTTGAATTTGAAACTGGGTTTAAAATATTTATGATTTTGACTTGAAGTAGTTGTTGCTTCTTCTAATTAATAATATTAGTTAAAAGAATTTTTTTTTGGGTTTGTGATTTTCTGGGTGTTGGAATCTAAGGGTGAGGTTAATATAATACATGGTTACGGTTATGGGGTTGCCATGGAATTTGCTTGGTGTTTAAGGTTTTATCATGGGTTGGTGAGAGGGGACCTGTTACAGTTCACCTGGTCTTTATCTTCAATGTGAAGCCTTTTTGTTGTTTCTATTTAGTTTGGTAAGCTGTATGTAAACTAGCTTCTCTTTTTGTCTTCTCTTTAATTGGTCTACTAGAATGTTTCCCTTGTTTGTGTGAACTACCTTCTAGCTAGGCTTTCCATTCTTTTCATCGATCTATCTTTCTACTTTTTGGTTGTCTTCAGCATGTCTTGTACCTTTAATTGAGTCTAGGGTCCCTTTCTCTTCCTTCATTTGTATATTTCAATAGGGTGTCATCGTTGAGAAACTTCGTCTGTTGGAAGCCTATGCTTCTGATTTGAAGGACATGTTCTTGTTGCTAACATAATTTAAGCACTTATTGACAAAATTGTCACTATGATAAATGATTTCATGGTTTTCTGATTTGGGCATTTTTCTTTTCCCACAAAATTTGTCATCATGGACTATATATGGGAACAGAGGTAGCTGGTTTTGAATATTGGGGGGGTCAAAGTTTGTGAAGGAATTTGAAGAAGTAAATGCATGGATCGAGGGAACCAAATGACATTACCTGGCTCTGCATCTTACTATATGCAGAGAGGAATACCTGGTGCTGGTACTCAACCTGAACTGCACAATTCACCTAATATTCGACCTTTGTCTACTCCAAATCTACCATTTCAATCAAGCATTGGGGGTGGTGGTACCATTGGATCCTCATTACCATTAGAGTCTTCAGGAATTTCAGCTCCATGTGTCAATGTGAGTGCTCCTTCTGGGGCTGTGCCTGGGGAAACTATCAAAAGGAAGAGAGGAAGGCCTAGAAAATATGGGCCTGATGGAGCTGTGTCGTTGGCATTGACTCCAACACCAGCTAGTCATCCTGGAGCCTTGGCACAAGGCCTGAAACGGGGTAGAGGGCGCCCGCCTGGGTCCGGAAAGAAACAGCAGTTGGCTTCCCTTGGTAAATCTCTATCTCAGCTTTTATTTTGTTGTGTATGGTAAAAGTAATTATAATTTGAATTTGAGTTGAGATGTTACTGGTTTTGTAAATCCTTATCCAAGTGAAATTTTTTTATTCTAACATAGTAACATCTAAATGAACTGAATTAACAATGACTTTAATATTCCAATATAATTTGGGATAAATGGTTAATTTCTTTGCTTATAACAATTTCTGATTATAAGATATGTAGATTGCGTGAGAATGGTTGAGCTCTCAAAAGTTTTGGTTTATTGAGATTATTGTATTAGTGCAAATTATTTTGGATTTTGCTTTAAAACTGTTGAGTATTGTAATGCTTGATTGTTTGGCTGTTGCATCACTTGTTTACTTTAAAAGATTAAAATAATTTTTATTATTAAAATATTGCAGCTAATGTGTTGAAATGCACCAGTGTTTCCCTGCATTCAGTTATATTTGCATTTTTTGAGATAAGGTTGAGTTATTATTTTTCCATGCTGGCATTGTAATATAAAAATGAATTAAATTAACTATGATTCAATGGTTTTTATATTCCAATATGATTTGGTATCAATTATAAATTTCTTTACACTAAAATTTTTACTGATTACAAAATAAAATGGGTTGTGTGCAGAAAGGCTTTAGCTTTCAAATATTTTGGTTTATGGAGATTATTGTATTAAGTGAAATTATTTCAGGTCTTTTGCTATGAAATTTGCTAGTATTGAACGCCTGATTGTTTCTTTTGTTTCACCACTTGTTTTATTTAATATTAACACTACATTTTAATTAAAATATTATTGCTAACTTGTTAAAACATTAGCATTTCCTAGTGGCATTCAAAATTACATAATTTCAAATTTTTGAGATTAGGTTTTCTATTTCGTTTTTTGTGTGTGTTGGCATTCTAATGTCAAAATGAACTGAATTAACAACAGCTTTAAAATTCAAATATTATTTTACTAGTACAAATTTGTATCAATTTTGCTATGAAACTATTGACTGTTAAAATGTTTGATTGTTTCAGTCTTTAGATCACTTGTTTTATTTTTATATTTCAAAACTAACACAACTTTTATAATTAAAACATTACAGCTAGCGTGTTGAAATGCTCAAGCATTTCCTATTATTCCTTGTTACTTATTATTGTCTGAGATAATAGTTGAATAAATGAATTTATGCCTGTACATTAATTTCAGTAGGTCAAATTTTTTTGAGCATATCCAAATATAAAAATTTATGTTTTTGTCAATTCCTGTACATTAATTTCAATAAATTATGTTTTTATTGGAATGTATGAAAAATAGACAGTTTTTGTCCCCTCCGTGCATTTTTGTTTTCTAAAAGTTTGTCCTCTGAGCACTTAAACAGAGCACTTGAAAAAAACAGAAGAGAATGAGAAAATATATCCGACTTGTTCCTGTTTTTTGGGTTTTTAAAACACTTGTTTCAGAAACAATTTTCAAAAAGTAGATTTTGGATAAGAATATGATTATTGAGTAATGTGGAATTGTTTTAGTTTGTTTCAAATTGTTTGTTACTTTACAAAATTATGAAAGCAGTATTTTTTTAATTATATTTTTGTCTTTTGCTACCTATACTAAATTTAATGGAGAGATTGATGGGGTGAAACGAATTTTCAGTCAAATTGTAATTATATATTTTCTTTAAACTAATTAGGGGTGGGCATGAGTCTGGGTTGTCCCATGAGTCCACTCAATTCTAAACGTTAAAATCAGATTGCATTGGGTAAATCAGGTTGATAAATTTCAAACTCATTGCATCTGAGCCTACTTTTCCTGTCTTTTTTTTAAAACCTCCCTATTATTTTATTTTATTTTATGGATATTAAAAAATTTCAAATATTTGTTACTTGATGGCCCAATCTAATTGATTTGGTTCAGTTTAGGTTGAGAATAAGATTTTGTAAAAACTTACCCAGCCTTATTTGATTGGTTTTGATAAAAAATCTTCCCTAACCTGACTCATGGCTTCCCCTAAAATCAATGATATTTAATGACTTTCTTAATTCAACCCAGAATGGTAATTATTTTTAAATGAAGTATAAACTTTACTAGAAATAAGGAATCAACAATTGGCTGATTCATTAATTATTAATCCTTGTAATAATAATTTAATAATGATAATAGGCAAGAATAGTAATCAATATTAGGAAAAGACATTTTATAATATTGAATGATTATCAGTTTCTCAGCAAGTATTCAATATGTAGATTTAATTAGTAGAAAAAGTATCAATAGGGTATTACAATATTAATTATTATGCAACCAATACTGAATTGTGCACTGTAATGTATAATTAGTTGAGCATTCAATACACCATTAATTGAAAATAAAGTTGCACCAATGTAACAATTGTGAAGCAATGCAGGTCTTAGCTTGAGTATCAGTGTGGCTGATAGTTTCTTGGGTATCAATGCTCAGAAATGATTTCATTGTCTTAAGTCTAAACTGTTAAACATATTGACATTATTTCTAGTAGTGCCTATGTTTCATATTTCTTATTCTTATTTTATCCATATATTTTAAAGGAAGATTACAACATATCTGACCTGAAGTGAGTTCAAATTTAACTCTTATATTTTTTTGGCCTTTATATATCTACATAATCTACCTAGTATGCAGGGCAAAGAAATTAGCAAAGTTTCTTATCTTCTCTCTTTCAATTAGTTTAATGTCTTTAATAAGGGCCAGCTTGGTTCTGTTTGTAAAGGCTGATTCATCCTACAGGATTGCTTATATTAATTTGGTTTAATTATGTAATACCTTTTTGTGTTTGATCATTGATGTTTTGAGTGGTTATTGGCAGGTGAATTGATGTCTGGTTCAGCTGGGATGGGTTTCACTCCTCATATCATCACCATTGCAGTTGGAGAAGTATGCCTCATTTTAAGAATTTGCATAAATTTTTCTGTTAGTTTTTGCGAATATTTGAGACGTCTATCATTTAGTGTGAATTTGGTTTGTTTTTGGCTTTCATTTTCAGTAATAATTAAAAAAAATGCCACCTTGTTTTTCATTTTATTTCCTATTTTCAAACTTTGTGAAGGAAATGGTTAAAACATTTTTTTCCTCCACTTCCTTCACAAAAGTCGGAAAACAGGAAACAACATTTAACTAGATGTCATTTTTGTATTTGGTGAAAAGTGAAAACATGTCAACTAAAACAAGAGAAACAAATCAAACACCTACTCAGTAGTTCTGTTTTCTTATTTTAAATGAAGGTCTAGATAAAACATCAATGATTTATTATGGATGACAAAGTGTGATATCTTTGGTTGAGAAACAGAGTACCATTGTACTACATTGAATTTGGTCTCTTGACTTAATCATAAAACTACTGGTGTCTGGTATTAATTTAAGGTTCTCATAAAGAAAGGAAACTGATGTTATTTATTTTTATACAGATGTTGATATCATTCTCATTTTTTTTCTCTTTTAAAGTAAAAAGTTAGCTTAATAAAAAGCCCAAACCAACTATTGATGCGTGCGATAGTAATGAAATGTGGGAATGCATGGAAGTGTGAACTTCATCTTTTGTCTGTCATTTATTATTTTATTTAAGTGCTGTTTTTTTTTCTTTTTCTTTTTTTACCAATGGAACCAACAAAGCATGCAATATGATACTAACCCTAAAAATGATTTCATTTGAGACATAAGTGCTCCAAGAACTATTTGGTGTATCTTTGAATGATTCTAAGAGTTAAGTGGTGATCCTCTTAAATTTATTCCATGTGTTCTGCCAGTTGTTTAAGCATTGAAGAAATACCCTTTCAAAAATTGTGCCTTTTTCTTCTCTGTAGGACATTGCAACGAAAATCATGGCATTTTCTCAGCAGGGGCCTAGAGCGATATGTATTTTGTCAGCCAATGGTGCTGTTTCTACTGTGACACTTCGTCAGCCTTCTACATCAGGTGGCACTGTCACATATGAGGTTTGTAATTTTCTAGTGTTATGTGTGTACATCAGATACACTTGTAGTTCATAAAAAATTACACTTGTTTTGTACCCGCATTCATTCTTGCCTAACACATATACTTAATCAAATGACCATACTTTTTGGAGATACTATGATTAATTAATTACAAAGATTCTTTTGTTATTTTGGGACAATGGCTTAGGTTAAGAATTCTATTTATATGGAAGTTAAAACTAACATCATTGCTGGAAATTAAGACTCTTTTCTGGTTGCTCTAATCTCGTGTTTATGTTTCCAGAGCATTTGCATAGCTGTTTTAAAATGCCAAGCGCTCAGACTATAGAAGCCTTAAGTTTACAGCACGAATATTATTCATAAATGCATTCCTATATATGTATCTTTTATCTACTTACATTTATGACTACACTGGCCATGTTACTTAAATGCAATTTTTATCTAGTATTTTGCTGAAAAGGAAAAAAACACTGATACTAACTGCAAGTTTCAGATTGCAAACCTTCCTTGTAGTTTCAGATTTTTAATTAGAAATATCTTTTATTGCCAACTTTCCTTGTTCTTATTTTCTAATCTTAGTCCTAGATGTGTGCTTTCTTGAAGTATTTTCTTTTACTCAACCATATATTTAGAGCCATCTCAAGTGGTACATAATCAGTATGCTTTCTTCTTTTGTTTCTTTTTCGAATCCTTCTTGACACTTGTCTTATCAAGGCTATTTATTTTTGTTTATCTGTAATTAACGATGGACTTTGGCCTCAATAGGGGCGTTTTGAGATAGTGTGCCTGGCAGGCTCTTACGTGGTTGCTGATAGTGGTGGCTCTCGCAATCGAACTGGTGGATTAAGTGTTTCCCTTGCAAGTCCTGATGGTCGTGTCATCGGTGGAGGAGTTGGTGGAGTGCTTATTGCTGCTAGTCCAGTTCAGGTAAATGCATTTTTATTGTTGCCATGATATTATATGTTGAAGTTCATCTTTTTCATGTCAGAATCAGCAACTTATTAATTTGGATGTTGTATTACTGCAGGTGATAGTTGGTAGCTTTACATGGGGGGGATCAAAGACGAAGATCAAGAAAAAAGAAAGTTCAGAAGCTGCAGAAGTTGCTATAGAGACTGATGATCATCAGACAGTTCATAATCCAGTCGCAGTGAATAGCATTTCCCCGAATCAAAATCTTACTCCAACCTCATCTCTAAGTCCGTGGCCTGCATCGCGACCATTGGATATGCGCAATTCCCATATTGACATTGATTTAATGCGCGGGTGACAATTTACCTAGCATATCCCAGTACTGAGTATACAATTCAGATTCATGGTCACTTGTCTAATTTTCCTGTAGTAGTAACTACAGCATGGGAAGTACCAACAGCAGAGTAGAAGCCAGCTGACTCTTGGAAATTTGATAAAATGCCACCTATCTACCCATGATTGACTTTAGGGTTGTACTCATATTTTTGTAGCTGTGAGGAATTTTAATTTGAAGATTTCGTGTTCTTAGTTAAATACAGTCTATATTCTATATTCTATATCCTATTTGAAAGAGATTGACATTGAGCTAGATGTTTGGTGGTTTAGTGGCACATATTATGATAAAATCTAGTGTGATTTTTATCATTGAATTGTTGTCTCCTGAAATGCACAGCAAAGGGTGCATGAAGATTTACTCCTGAGAATGCATAATAGGAAGTGTCGTGTATGAGAATTGTGGGTGTTACGCTTTGGAAGTTGATTCTCTGTTTGCTCATTTCTAGTGTAGCTTATTCTTGTTGCCCAATATTGATTACCCTGCACTTTTCCAATGTACATTCTCTCTTCATGCTGCACACCCTGACCCCAACAATCCATTGCTTTTCTTTGCACCCCTAGTAAATGGTCATTTGAATGGCTGATAACAGTTTAGGCCCCAACCTGCTTTTTAAAAATGGCAAAACATAGATGTAGTTCTTTGTATTTTTTATGTGGTTTTTCAATCAGAATTGAAGTTTTATTTTGATAATTTACATTATTAAGGTTTGTAAATTATTGAGGCGGAAGTTTAACTCTGATTGGAGAGCAACACTACCATTTAGAAACTGCATCTAGGTAGTCTTTTGAAAAATAGGTTTTTATGAAGTTAGACTCTATTGGCCTTACTTGATCCTTGTAGGTAACTTAGCTGATTGTTATTGGTTTGGTCTCTAATGTCTCTTGAAACAGTCAATTAGGTTGTTGCTCTAAGAACAACTTGCTTCCATTGGAAGAAATAGCGTGTAAATTTCATATATATTCACATGATGTAATAAACTTTTCTGAAATATGCAGTAAACGTGCTACATATGGAGGACGAAACACCAAATATAGCAGTTGCCTTACATCATAATATCCACCCTCTAATATGCAGAATTAAATAAAACACATTTATAGGACATAAAAAAGCGTTTTGACCATGGAATTTCTAACTCTGGTTGGTGTGAGGGATAACCATAGCCATACTTAACAACCTGAGACACCGAACAACAGTGTCACTGGCATGAATGTTGATAAAAGATAGGTGTCTTCATGGTTTTAAGTTGTGGACAAATGCAATCACAATTGCTTTGTTGGAACTTCAAAAACAACATGTGGATCATCACTAAAATGGTAGAATCTGTTCTTTTTGTCTGTTCAATTATTTCCCCAAAAAATCACAATGGCATGGGAGTCATTGCTCAAAGAGTTCAAACCTTAACTATTATATTTTGTTGAAAACAAGTTATCATCTTTAGAAGGGAAGTGTTTTTGATAAAAAAAAGTTTCATTCTTGGTGACGTTATACAATTGTTATTGTTGTTTTATCCGTACTTGTTTGGTTTCAAGTGATGTGTCGTTTGCCTAAACGCTGAATTTAAGTGACATTACAGTTGGGTTGCTTTTCTAGTCCAAGATGCAGGTATCATGCAACGCGTTTTGTGTGAAGGACAATGCTAGAAAGTGACCATTGCAGCATCCAACACCAATTTTTAGTCATCATTTCAATATTTAAATACTAGTATCAAGTATCAAAATCACTGACAGTCACAGCAACTCACAACTGCTGTTAAAATTTAATTCTGATCTTGCAAAAACTTGCTATTTTTGAGTTGAGTTAATTATCATTTGATCCATATAATCTTGCAATTTGATATGCTAATATTCTATGAATTTCAGATGTTATATTAAATTATTAAATGATATATAATTATTAATATAAGTTATACGGATATCATTTGTTCATTTTTTTTTAATATTTTTGATAAAAAATAATAAAATAAATAATTAAATCATAATAATAATAGATTAAAATAAATATTAAAATTCAAATACACAATAAATGAAAAATAAAATAAAATATAAAAAAAATTGTAAAACATAGAAATTTAGCTAAAAAATATAAATAAAATAATTAGAGCAATAACTAATAAATAAATTTAAAATCCTCGTTTCTAAACAATATATTTTTCAAAATTTTGGTACCAAAATTTCTCAATTCTAAATAACTAAAATGAAAATAATACATTTATCTTTCCAATTTTTTATACGCCTTTAAGAGATAAAGAATAAAAAACATGAGAGAATGTTGCAATAAATAAAATAAATCAATCAATTAAAATTAATTAAAAGATTAAAAAAAATAAAATTTACCAATTAATTAATTAAAAGTAAAAGTAAACAAGTAAAAGTAACTAAAAGAATTTAAAATAAGTAGAAATCAATTTTCATTATCATTATCATCGATTTCATTCAATTTAAATTAAAATTAAAAGATACAAGGATTTAAAGAATAAAGAACAATAAAATAAATGATATAAGATAGCAGTAATTAAAATAATTCAATTAATTAAAATATCAAAGTAAATAATTAAAAAATTATGGTAAGGAATTGAGAAAAAAATTGTGATAAGTAAAAGAAATCAACCGATAGAAACTATTTAAAATTAAAAACATATGATTAAAAGAATTTAAAAATAGGTGAAATTAATTATGATTATAATTATGATCAATTATCAATTTAATTCAATTTGAATTGAAATTATCACATTAATAATAATTATAGAATCAAATAATTTGAAGAATAAATAATAAAATAAATAAGAGGAGAATGTGTTAAGTAAGAAAATTGATCATCAATTAATTAAAATTAAAATTTATTTAAGTATTAAATAAAATAATTAAAAATAGTAAAAAAAAATCATGGTAAGAAACTTTGAGAAGATTAAGTAAAAGAAATTAATTAACATAAATCAATTTAAATTAAAACTTAAAATTATTTAAAAGAAATTAAAAATAAAAATCAATTGTCACCATCATCAATTTAAATTTAATGAAAGAATTAATAATATTTAAAGTATGGTGTAATACAATTTTATA
>JAMLFT010009613.1:0-12565 GCA_026544285.1 Pachyrhizus erosus | reverse complement strand
TTTAATTTTTTTAAAAATAATTTTTTTAATCCTGGATAATTATGTTAAATAATAATATAATAACGATATTAATAATTTATTTATTTATTATATTATTAATTAATTAATTTGATATTATAAATTATTGTTACAATTCATCAAATTGTCGATGTTATTGTTAACGTTGTTATTTAATATTAAGAAATAAAATAAAATTTTAAATTATTAAAAATTAAAATAATTTAAAAAAAAATAAAAATAAAAATAATCTATTTTACATGATAACATATTATTTAAATCATATTTTTTTTCATTTGTTCTTTACCTATTGTTTTTTTTTTTTGAGAAAAATTTAAATTTAATTAAGAAAACTTGATATTTTAAAAAAATGATTTCTACATTCTCCCTATTTTTAATTATTTCGACTAAACAATATTTTATTCTTAAACTCCTCACTATTTTCTATACCTTGTTCCAAGTCAACTTACACCTAAACTTTTGATAGAAAAAAAAACTTATTCAAGATGCTATTTTTTTTAATAAAAAAAAGACAGTGAAAATACGAAGAACACATGTATATGCATACGTAGGTAGACGTAGATACATCCATCCGAAAAAAAAAAAAACAGAATAGCAAGTGCATACATACGTAATTACGTATGTGTGTCCATGTTATGTAGCTGGAGATGTTGTTGTTGTGTGGCATGGCAATTTTGATTTCCGAGAGTACATCCCATTTTGTACTAGTAGACCCAGCGCCCCCTCTCTTCACCCTTTGTTTCTTCTTCTTCTTCTTCTTCTTCTTCTTCTTCTTCTTCTTCTTCTTTCTTTTTATTTTATTTTTTTCTTCTTCCATTATCGTACCGTACCGTAGCTACCGCCACCTACGATTATTTCCCTTCTCTCTCTCTCTCTCTCTCTCTCTCTCTCTCTCTCTATTATTCTATTCTATCGATCTTCACCGCCTCGCTCGCACCTTTTCGATCTCCAAATTAGGGTTTTCAGGTTCCTATCTTGGCTTCCATGTTCCGAGCCTAGATTCATTCGCCAGCGCCTCACAGATCCACGCACCTTCTCCTTCGCTCTTCCTCTCTCTTCTCCCTCATGTTCTGGAAGCTTGCCTCTATCTCTTCCTCCTCTCCCGTGAGTTCTCTTCTTCTTAATTAGCTCCAATACTCGAATTCAAACTCCGCATCATTTTTTTCTTTTGCGCTCTCATTAATTCTACCATCACTTTGTTTTAGTTTTAGTTTTTCCCTTCTAATGCACGTTTATTTCTCTTTCTTGTAATTGCCAATTTAGTAATTGTTCTTCGACTTGCCTTTCGTAATTTCCATTTGCAGGATCCACCTTAGCTTAGCTCTCGCGCTTTTCCCTGCTTTAATTAATGTTTTGTCTGTATTTTTTTTGCTACTTTCTCCCTCTCAGTGTGTTAATTTAGGCATACTGGATGGATATGCCTTGAGCTTAAGTAAGTCTAAAAGCAAATTCACTTAAGTACTGCAAATTGTATAAAAAATAAAGAAGAAAGGAAGAACCTGCTTGTATATTTGAATTCCAAGGCAAATTTGCAAAAACTCGGTTTACTTATTCAATGTTATCTTAGTTCTTTTGCCTTCTATGAAACGATGGATCACTTGAACGAAATTTTGAGATTGGAGGCCGTATAATTGACGGGGAAGAATTTGGAGTTTTTCTTGGTTTTATGGTCAAACTCTTAGCGGCTCGAAGCCTGTCTTGCTTATTTACTTGCTCAATTGTGTGGCTGGTGCTCTGCAGGTGGAGGTAATATTGGACAAGGAGAACTTCACTTTGGAAGAACTTCTGGACGAGGAGGAAATAATCCAAGAATGCAAGGCCTTAAACAGTCGTCTCATCAACTTGTATGTTTCTAACCAGTTTGAAATAATGGAGTTTTTCTTTCCCATGACACATTCTTGTTTATATTTTCTATTTTTGACAACATCCGATAGACTGTTTGATCCATGTAGCTGTCCTTACCTTGTGGGAACTAAAGCTTGGCTGTTATTATTGACTTTTTGTATATTTTCTGTACCATTTTTACCTTCAGTGTTAAGTGGAAGTATAATTGCATAAAGCACAGGTTGGATATGCAATTGTGATTCAACTAAATGATAATTAATAATTATTTGCTATTGTCTTGTTTTTTTACTCAGTCTGAGAGATAGAGCTCAGGTTGAGCAATTGCTACGCTACATCATTGAAGAGCCACCAGAAGATGCTGAAAACAAACGGGTCTTCAAGTATGCAGTTGTAACTGAAATTTTATTGTGAAAGAGCTATATATTTCAATGTTTCAACTTTCTTGTTTCCCTTTTATCATCTGATCACTGGTCTATGATCTAGGTTTCCATTCATTGCCTGTGAGATCTTTACATGTGAAATTGATGTAATTTTGAAGACCTTGGTGGATGAAGAAGAGGTTTGTAGTATACTTCATTTTCATTATGTAGTTTGATTTTTGTTTGAAGTCCTTTAGTAATGCTTTACTTGTATTATTTTCTGCTTACTTTCTTGTTATTGCAGCTCATGAACTTATTATTCTCCTTCTTGGAGCCTGATCGTTCTCATAGTACCTTACTGGCTGGGTATTTTAGCAAGGTATATGCTCAGTAATGTTGGAGTTTTTAGTTGATGACACTTTGTTGGCATTATTTATATGGCTGTATTAGAACCACTTGCTCTATGATAATTTCTGTTCAATTTTGCAGGTTGTCATTTGCCTAATGATACGAAAGACAGTTCCACTTATGAATTATGTTCAAGTAAGTAAATGCACTTTTATATTGTATGTTTGGATTGGATTGGATTATTTTTAGAAATGATTTCAATAATTGATAATTGTTATAATTGATCTATGAAATAAGTTTTATGTTTGTGTATGTTAGGTGAAAGTGATTTTAAGTTATTTCATTTGGATTGTCTAAAATGATCAGTTTTATTTTTAACAGTAAAATTTCAAAATAATGGGTATAGTTATTTGTAGTTTGTAGTAGTGGGTTTTGTATTTAAATTAGATTAAATTAATCAATTGTTGAGGATAAAATGCGCAAACAAAAGTTAAATGAGAAATAATTTGTTAGCTTTTAATCATAATCTCCAAACTTTTGTTAATCATAAAAAAACTTGTTTCCTTTGTTGAGGTTATGATCTTTGATTATAGATCCAAATTGCCAAACACATTTAAATAATAACACAATTTTTTTCCCTTGAATCAGATTACTATATCTAATATCAATCCAATTCAAATGCATGCATAGTAGAACTGGTTTTTTTTTAATATGATTTATACAATTTTAAGGAGACAACAAAGTACTGCCAGATATAAAACTTATTCCTTTTATGCTTAGCATCTCTCTGTGAAGCAGTTTGTAGTCTATTTTACAACTAAGAATATGTGATCTCTTATTCTCCTTGTGATATCATCTTTCATTCATTCTTCAGCATACTTTCTGCAGGCCCATCAGCATGTTTTTCGTCAACTCGTAGATTTGATAGGCATTACATCCATTATGGAGGTAAACGTCTATCTAGTAGTTATAAATAATATTATTGATTATTGATTGATATCTTGCTAATATGACATGCTAGAATGGGTCCTAAATCAAGTTCTTTGCACAGGTTTTGGTTCGACTAGTAGGTGCTGATGACCATGTATATCCCAATTTTATAGATGTGATGCAATGGTTGGCTGAGAGCAACCTGTTAGAGATGATTGTTGATAAATTAAGTCCATCTGTAAGTGAAACATCTGCATTCTGTGTTTATAGTCTTTCAGTCAGATGTTACTGATTAGCTGTATGTTGCATATACACCTTGCTGAAACCAAACTTAAGAAAGTTTACCATGTTTTGTAGGAGGCTAGTTTATTCATTTATTAGTAGATGATCCATGGGATATTCTTTGACCTCCTCCTCACCTAGCCATTCTACACTTGCTCGGTGTTAAGTTATTCAAGTCTTGTTCATTGAACTAACATGAAGCCTCACTCTTGAATTTAGGCCGCTTCTACAAGTGTGAGTGCATGATTTGGCCAGCTGAAAGAATTTTTGGACTTGACAACACAATTTTGTTAGGAATGCTGTTACAACTTAATTTGGGTTGTAGTGTTTTGAGTTTGTCTTTACAGGGTCACATAAAATACATCTTTTGCATCTTGGAGCTATAAATGGAAAATAAAAAGATGGAAAAATTTCTACAGGAAACTTAAAGATCCCAATTTGGTTTTACTTGAGTGTTTGAATTTTATCAGCTCTTTGCCTCCTTGTTGTCTTTTGTTACACTTATAAATAATCTGACAGCTGTATCCTTTTGTTTTTAACCAGAGTCCTCCTGAAGTCCATGCCAATGTAGCGGAAACTCTGTGTACCATAACTCGAGTTGCATCATCTACTCTAGCAATTAAGCTTTCAAGTCCAAGGTATTGTGTTGCTAGGCTATACTCTGTTTTTCTTTAATAAATTTCTGTAAATTGATTATTAAAATTTTATTACTTTGCAGTTTTGTTGCAAAAATTCTGGGATATGCATTGGAAGATTCACAATCAAAGTCTAGCCTTGTGAACTCACTTTCAGTGTGTATTTCTTTGTTGGATCCCAAAAAATCAGCTATTTCATCTCCATTTTTTCATTCATTCCGAAGTCAAAACATGTACGAGCCTCCAATTCCTGTAAACCCAGATACTATTGGTGCAATGCTACCTAAACTTGGTAAGTATGGTTTGTTTTATTTTATCCATGAGTGAAACAGTTTATATGCTTGATAATAGGATTTCTTTTCTATTTAGTTGTATTGTAGAATGATATGGAACATACTATGACTCAAGGAAATTATATTGAAAAGGTTGTAACTTCTTTTTTTTTTTAATAAATTGAGATGTATGATTGTTTTGATATAAATAAGATTTCAAATAAAACTACCTATAGGTGGAACCCTGGTCTACAGGAGGTAAGTAAAGTGAAGCTCACATGTGTGGGGAAAGATATATTTAGTTTTTTTTTTGGGGGGGGGGGGGGGAGGCATTGTATGTTTCTTAATTCAAGACTTCTATGTTATGATTTTTATTTTTGTAACAATTATAATTACTACTTACCATTTCATGTCCTGGTAAAATCACGGTCACTAGTGAGCAATGCATTTAGACAGTAACTGGATATTCTGGTGTTTATCGAGCCTTGCCAATAAAATGGGTTGTAATGTGGTCAGTGTTGTTAAATAGCGACCATGACGCTACCATGGTGGAATGGCGTGGCAGATTTCTTGTCAACCGCGATAGGTAATTTATGAAGGGAGATCCACTATGGTGGAGGAATGGTGTGCTTATATGGCAGAATTTTGGCTTTCTGCCATGTTCCACTATCTGCCATTGATAACATTGAATGTGGTTTGGGTTCTAATTTTTAATGAATAATTAATTATTGACTTTCTTTTTGATATCCCTTTTTTGTCTAGTTTTTCTCTTCCAAATTTGTCTAGTCATCAATAGCTATAAAAAATAAAAGTACCCTTGTTTAAAGATGAACCGTTCAGTTGTGTCAGGGTTTTCATTGAGTTTATGGACTGGTGGCTGTAGTAGTAATTATGTGTCAAATGTTTTGCAGCTTATGACTATTCCTGAATTAGAGGCTTGAGGAATGATATGGCAACAATTTTTCTTCTGTTATAAAATCTGACACATTGTTCAAGTATCCTTATCATATCATAAGTAAAATTGCACTTGTCTACAGGTGAGTTACTTGTGCTTTTGGATGTGTCATCCGATAATAAGGTATTGCCTACAACATATGGCGAATTGAGGCCTCCACTTGGCAAGCATCGATTAAAGGTTTGTTATGATTTTTACTTTTGTTAAATTTGATATATATGGCTGTCCCATCCAGAACTAAGTTGTAGTTGGTCAGTCTGTTGATATCGAATTTTGTTTCATTGATAACCTTCATTGTGTACTTCAAACATTCATATCCCTGTGCAAGGATAGAGTGCTGATGCCGTTTTTTAATGCATTTTCTTTCTCTGACCAATTTGTAATTTATTTCAGATTGTGGAGTTTATTGCAGTACTTTTAAAATCTGGAAATGAAGTGGCAGAAAAAGAATTGGCCAACTCAGGAACCATTCGACGAGTCATTGATCATTTCTTTGAGTAAGCAACTTTAATTTTCAATTTTGCAGAGTTCTAGATAGTAGAAATCTAGAGAAACTTTGATGAAATCTGCATTGATATTTCTCTTCTCTTGACATATTCTGTACTAATACAGGTATCCATACAATAACTCATTACATCATCACGTAGAAAGTATCATATCATCATGTCTGGAGAGCAAATCTAATGCCATCATTGATCATCTTCTTCGAGATTGTGATTTAGTTGGAAGGTTTCTCCAAGCAGATAAACATTGTATTCTTTCTGCTGAAAGCAATCAGGTAAATGTATGATAGATGGAAGATTGGGTTGGTCATTAGCTTTTCAGCTGTCTATATTTTTAGGCCACTACTTTACAACTCTCAATCTAGGATGGAAAGAAACATAATTGATTTAGGAAACTTTTGATAGTGTGTTCAGTTATGTTGATTTTCTTCATGTTTTATTGAATAAAAAATGAAAACAAAGATGCATCACACAAGTTCAAGTGGTATCTCATGCACTGTATAAATAGTCTCCATACGCTGTTAAGTTTATAATAACTTCTTTCAACTAAATTTGTGTGATTTTGCAGCCCACAATACCTGCTGCTGGAAAACAGGGAACACGGGTAGGAAACATTGGGCATATTACTCGAATTTTCAATAAACTTGTTCACTTGGCTCATAACCAAAGCCACATTCTGGCATGTCTCCAGGTTCGTTTTGTATTTACTTACAGAGACATAATTCATGGTTTTCTTAGTATATAGTGTATGAAACTTTTCCAACCAGTATAAATATCGGAGATCTATGATGTATGCTTTGAATTGAATCTTTGATAGCTTTGCTTATAAACTCATGGCGGTTGCTTATTAACAGTCTTCTGTAAAAGCACTTTATTTTTGGCTTGGAGGATATGAATGAGTCCTTGATGTGCCTAGTTCACTTTAAATTAAATAAAATGGTATCAACAGTGTTGAGGCTTTAGATCCTAGTACAAGATCTTTTCTTCTGAAACACTGCCATTATTTTGTGTGTTCTTTTTGGGCTTTGTTGTCCTCCTGGTTAAATAGTTCTCCCTTGCCTTGAATGATGAGGTTGAACTTGCATCTTGAATTTGTATTGGCATGAATGCTCTTTAAAGTAAAACTTCTTTAACATCTCTGTAGGAGAATAATGAGTGGAATGAGTGGCAATCTACAGTTCTTCAGCAGCGTAATGTGGTTGAGAATGTTCATCGTTGGGCTTGTGGGTAAGCTCTAATTTCACTTGTCTAGCTCTAAATTCTTAGCAGAAGCATCACTGGAAGGATCAATGTTTTTACACAGCATAAGGTCTTTGCTGGTGATGTAAATTTTGGTTTTAGCAATATAAATAAAAGTGGCAAGGCCGTGCCTTAAATGGTTAGTCTTAAGACAACAAGTGAGGTTATCTCAAGCAATTAGGGTTGGGTGGGCACAATTTTCTATGTATGAAATTAAAAATATAGGGGAGTGGATGTTGTGAATCCTTTATCGCTTTGATTGATTTCTTATTTCTCTTTGTTATGTGCAGACGTCCAACTGCATTACAAGATAGGATGAGGGATAGTGATGATGAAGACCTTCATGACAGAGACTATGATGTTGCAGCTTTAGCAAATAATTTGAGCCAGGCTATTAGATACAAAATTTGTGGAAATGACGATAATGAAGAGGTTTGTAGAATTGTAGTTGTTGGTTGCTTCTTACCCTCTCTGTGCATTCATATGCCTTGTTGTCTTTATTCTCGAATCATGTGTCTCCCTACTCTCCCTTTTTCTTAGTTTCCCATTTTTACCTTTTGTCTTGGACACTGCTACCAAAATGGTGGATTAATGCAATGATCTTCGTTACAGGAACATGGTGGTCTTGATCGAGATGATGAGGTAATAGTTTTATGTATTGTAACTAAAGTTATTTTATTTGAACAATTCCAGGGATTTTGAGAACCACTTTTGCTCTTTAAAATGTCTTGTCTCATTTGGAAATTAGGTGACTGTCTCACTCTCATTATGACCTTGTCATCCATAAGTACAATTGTTGTGTTTTGCTCCTGGTAGTTTTACTATTTTGGGCATTAGTTGCTTTACTTTTGTAGCCTGTCTCTGCGTTACACAGTAATCAATCAGCATATATTGCTATAGGAAACTAGATATTTTTTAACAAAAAATAGGGATGAAGCCTCATTACAAAGATCAGAATCTCAGGTTCATCATTCTTACCCACACAAACGGAAAATAAAAATCAGAACCCTTCAGAACTGCAGTTCTGCAAAACTCCCTATTCAAAGGCCCCCATATATTAATTTAATGACTGGATGTCTTCTCCCCTACATATCCTTCCCTTTTATCTTTAACTTCTGGGCCTTCCCCCTTCTCACGTGGCAAAGCTTTCACAAATCACAACCCAAATTCTTCTGCTATCCCTTATAATTCCCACATGATCTAGAATAACAATGCCTATAATATAGTAATCTTGCACTCTTTGTTAACTAATTTGATAGTAAACTAATCTGTTTTTTCAAATGCAGGATGTCTACTTTGATGATGATTCTGCTGAAGTAGTTATATCATCCCTAAGACTTGGGGATGATCAAGGGAGGTGAGTATTTATTTTGCCTTATAGCTGGCAACCACATTAGGTAGAATCTAATCTCATGGATTTATCGAGCATGATATTTTTGTGCGTAATAACCTGCATACCATAAATAACTCACATGCTATACCCTTCAAATAGTATATCTAATAAGTGTAATATTCAAATTAGCTATGCCACAATAATTTCTTGACCATGATCCAAAATCCTAAATGCTACCTAGCCTCCGCCATGATTATATGACGCATGAGAATAACATATGGAGGCAGACACAAGGCACACCATGAAGCAGAAAACCAAAACTCAAATATCTACAGGGTTTACAAAATGAATAAACATATTTTTTCTTTCGTCTTATACATGGGAAAATTTATTCAGAAATTTCATTTATAAACCTATATACGTTCTGCCCCTGCTTGTTGTGGGATTTAATTGGCTGTGTTAAATTCTTTTTGTTTTTAGTATTTGATATTTAGACACAGCATGTAATTGCTGTCTCTTCAACCTCTGACTAAACCCAGTCGCAGTGTATTGCCTTTTTTAATTCCCGTTCCTTTTGGTGGAGAGTTAACTAAATTGTGAACTTAGCTTTGGATGCCCATGGTGTTCTCTATTTCATTTGTTATTAAATGTTGATGTATTTGTTTTATGCAGTAATCTGTTTACAAACTCCAACTGGTTTGCATTCCAAGATGACAGAATTGGTGATGCACCTGGGGGCACATCATCCTCTGAGATGATGGATGAGATAAACTTGAATGCAGCTGCAAATGGTGGTGGCAACAGTAGTGATGATGAGGTAGTGGTTGGAGAGGATGAAGAGTTGGCTGACAGCAAAAATACTGTGAATGGCACATCTAGCTCAAGCACAGACTTCTTTAGTGGATTAACTGGCAGTGATTCCATGAATGGGGGCACTTTAGACTTTGAAAGTGAGAAGGTAAGTCCTTCACATAATATGGGATTCTTCAGGTTTGAGGCACCAGACAATGAGGACCTGTTTGGGGATAGGCCTTTACCTGAATGGGTTGGATGGGGTGAACCATCAGATATGCAAGATGCTGGCTCAAGTATGAATCCCTTTCTGGATAATGACGAGTCTGATAGTAATTTGCCTATTAAGCCTGAAATAGGCAGTTCAAATCTGAGTTCTCCTTCGAATGGGGAATCAGTACCTTCTAATGGGTCGCCATCTACTGTAGATTCAACCAATGGGAGCAGTGACTCGAGTCCAACATCAGTAGCGATACCCTCGCTATTTGAAGAGGATGTGGAATTTGTAGGTGTAGAATTAGAAGGTACTGAGAAGGCAATGGGACAGGCTCTCAAAGAAGGGATAGTTGGGGAAGCAGGACCATTGAAAAGAAACGTAGTCTCTAAAGTTCCGGAAAAGGAAAATTCTGAAGAAGGCGATCCTGGTGTGAAGGATTTCAACGATGCAAATTACTGGAGGGTTGACAAAGAGGTTGCTGTTCTAGAGTGATTGACAAAGTGGTAAATCCTGGTTCCATTGTATGAAAATTTGGATCAACGCCCCAAGGTTATGCAACAAATTAGTGTACAGTATTTTTGTTTCCATTATGCTCTGTTTCTTTGTTGTTTCAGCATTATTAGATATTAAGCTTGTTTATTAATTTGAAGTTTTGCCTCGACCTATCTGCAAGAGATTTAAAGGGAATTCCCACATTTATTGAATATTTACTCTGGTCTTCTCAGTTCTGTATTGACGTTGATTTGCATTTCATACGGATACGGCCGTCCATAAAAATAGAGGGACAAATTTGTACAATCACGAGGAAGGTATCAACGAACTGAATTAACTCGATAATAGATGTGATTCGTTTATGAATTTAAAATGTTTAACTTAGAGTTTGATAAATAAACGAATTGAACTTTGATTTGTTTAGTTTATAAAGTGACTTGATACATAATATATATTTATTAATTTAATTAAGTTTTTAGTTAATTTCATTATTTTTATTAAATAAGTAAATATTAAATCAAAATATGTAGCATAATTATAAGTAAAATATTACTAGCCTGAATCAAATCGAGTTTGTTTTGAAAAAAGGTTATTATCAAACTCAAGTTATGTTTTGAGCTTATTTAGAGATGAACAAAGTTGAATTTGACTTATCATTTTCAACCACATGACATGAGGATGTCTAAACATGAGTGACAAAGTAGACTTGCTCAGATAACTTACATAACCTTATTTCTTAAATGGGTTGGGTCAAGGTATTCAACTTATTGGATCATTTTGGCCCGTCAAAAAATGGACTTGCAACTGGGTGGGGTCAGTTAATCTGTCGGACTATATATATTTTTTAAATTAGATAAATTAAAAAATCACCATAAGATTTTGGATATTTTTGTTATAAAAGTGATGTGTTTATGATCTAATAATTGAAATTAGGAGATGCAGAGTATTAGAGACAAAGTAATGAAAGGAGTTAGATGAGAATGCAGTTAAAAATATTAGGTGGGCGAGTGAAATAAATAATGGTTAGTAGAATATTAAAACTTGTTGAAATAACTCAGCATGTTGAGATATCATCCTTGTTGGAGATTGTATATTAGGTCACGGTATGGCCTTTAGGAAAACGTAAAGTCGTTATCAATTCTAATTCAGCATTATAGTAAGAAGCAACAATCGTAATGATTTTGAAAATGAGGGTTGCATTAACATGTCATGTTGGCCATAACGATTCATTTGACTAACACAACTCCCATCACTTCCTTTGGTAGATGTTATCATTGTAAGCACTTGTTACATCACTTTGTCTGCAATTTGAATATGCTTTGCACTATATAACCTATTCTTCGTATCTAATCAAGCTATTTTCTTCTGAGACTCGCACAAACTTTACAATTAGAAATCTAATTCATTCTTCTCTGTATTTTTTAGAAAAATATTTGTTTCTTGCCTCTTACTTTACATTCTTTTTGCACTCATAAAATATCGAATTATTAAACACATACAAAGAATAGAGAGAACGCAAAATAATATTTTGCTAACAACTATAAAAGTTGAGATATAAAAAGATTATTTGAAATTATTAAAACTTTTTTTCTGATTATGTTACTGGCTTGTATTTTCTTTTTTTGATGAATCTGTACATACTTTTGTCTGTACATCTTTTTCTCTTTATTCTCGCAATCTACTATGGAAGATTCAGTTTCTTTAATGCTCGGCACTAATTCCTTATTAATTGGTTGATTAGACAGGTGCATGACTTATTGTGTCAAAGATTCGGATATCGTTCCACATTGAGGCTTTTCACTTCTTTGTTCTAACAAGGTTCACAATAGCAAAACCAAGCCATATTCTTAGGAAGAAAATTAAAGTACATATTCTAAAAAGAACAATATTCTTTGGGAAACATCATAATCACAACAATATTTAAAAGGATATCTCATAAAAATATCTTAATGTAAGAAAAAAGGATAATTATAAATTGACAATTGTGTTTATGTAATGGCTCGTAAACAATAATTATAACAAAAAAAGGAGAACTTTTCATTCATAGCTCACACATTATTTTAATTTTTTTTAAAATATATTATTTTGTAATTAAATATTTTTAACAATGAGACAATGCATAGTTAATATTTTCAACTAACCTCAACTTTTTAATTTGTAAGTATAGGCTTTGATTGAGGTGATTTTTATTTTTAGGTTTCAATTTTTTTTGTTTTTAGTTTTATTTTTTTAATTTTAAAAATTTAAAATTGAAGTTGTATATTTTTTTTGGTAGTTTTAAGTGAAGTAAATTGCAAGTTTGATAGTAGTTATAAACTATAAATGATAAGGTAAAAAAGATTAAT
>JAMLFT010009612.1:0-12566 GCA_026544285.1 Pachyrhizus erosus | reverse complement strand
GAATAATTGATTTATGGTTTAAAATTTTTTTTGGTTCTAGTAAAATATGAGATTTTTTTATTTTAGTCTTTTAATTTTTTTAATTTTAGTTTTTTTAAATATATATTTTTGTTTTAGTTTTTATTTTTAGATAATAGCGTTAAATGATGATGTAACAATGACATTAGTAGTTATTAGCTTGTCACGTTGTTAAGGAGTTTCATAAAACAATCTCATATAATTTTTTTGGTAGGCTGTATTTTTAAATTCTTATATGTTTAAAATAGTTGATGAAATCAAATTAGTTTATGAGATTTTTAAAAATATTATTTAGTAAAAAAAAATTACCTATGGTTATCCTATTAAACTCTTTAATGATGAGAATAATTAATGGAGTACCAATATCACTATTATGCCATTGCTGTTATTTGAAAGCAAATATTAAAACAAATTTTTTTAATATTTAAAGAATTATGAAAAATATTAAAGGACTAAAATATAAAATACTATATTTATAGGAACCAAAAGATTATTTACGTCTTACTTTAAATATATTTTCTTTACTCAATAACAAATTTATATATGATTTTTTTTGTGTACTAATCGCTTTGAAATAATATAATATATACATTTCAATTATTATTTAAGAAACAATGTTAATGTTATATAAATAAACTATAAAATTACATCGTAAGTAATTACCTTATTGATAAAAAATAATTTATAAAAGTTTTGTGCATAATATAAAAAAAATTAAAAATAATAAATATATTACTTAATTAAATGACATACTTAAAAATAATCTAACTATCTTAATTTTAAAAAATATATTATCTTAATTGCATTAATTAATATTTTCTATTTTTCAACCATTTCAACATAATTAATTATAGTATATTGTAGGGATTATAAAATAATAGTAAGAAAATGTCAGGGATCCAAAAGTATCAAAATTTGTCACAAACACTGAAAGAAGATTTAAAATATATTTAAGCCCAACATTAGTATATATTTTTTCATTTAATATTTAACATGTGTGAGTATATTATAAAATAATTAGTGTATATAATAAAATATAGAAAATTCTAATGTTTAAATATTTTATTGAATTTCAGATATTTTTTATAATTGATTTTTAATTATATTTATCATTATTTTATAAAATTTAATTAAATATTTCATATTTATAATTAAACTTTTATTTATAATTCTAACTTAAATGATATAATAATGTTTTCAAAATTTTAATGATTTATCTTTGTATTTCAATTAAAAGAAAACAAATGGTTAAACCATCTGCTCATTAATCTAATCATTTTATTGTTTATTGTTGAATAATAGAATCATACTCATAACGATAAACAACTAGACTTGATACCTGTGTGTTATTTTTTAATATTTTAAATTCTGTTTTATAACATTATTTTATTATTTTTAGTTTTATAATAACTATTTATTGTTATACATTTTTCTATATTTATTTTTTATAATATTGTTTTTCTATTATTTTATAATTTAGATGATTATTTTTATTGTTTTTATTATACAAATAAAATTTCTCTTATTATATTATTCATTTAGTAACATATTTTCATTTTTCTTAAGATTATAGTGTTAAATTACTTTATTTTTTTTTATGTTTTTTTATTATTATTTATAACTATTATTAGTATTATTTTAATTTACATTAGATTTGTTTGAAGATTAATCTTGATTTAGATTTAATTTCTAAATTTTATTTTTCACAGATTATACAATGATTTTAATGAATTTTGATTTAAATAATTTAGTCTTATATTTTTTTTTCAAAAAATTTAAAAATCCTTATATCTTTACTTCATAATTTTATTTTATTTTTTATTTTTTCTACTATTCTTAAAAATTTATTTTACTCATATTTTATATTTTTATATATTTTATTAGTATTGTCTGTATTTTATTAGTGTTATTTTTAATTACTTTACATTTCTTGAAAATTATAACATATATAATATGATAAATTTTAATCAACATTTTTGTTATTATTGTTAAAATAAAAGAGAAATAACATATATATGAATCATGTGTACACACACGAAGAAATTGTGTATATAAACACAACGCATATAAAGTGTTTATATAGATAGAAAAAGATAGATTACCATAAATTAGAGGAGATATAGTGTCCTCTAAATCAAAGATAAAATAATATCTTCTAAATTAAAGATAAGATAATATCTTCTAAATCAAAGATATTATACCTAAATGTTTTATTTCCTAATTTTCAAGATTCTCCCTCAAGCTAGAGCTTACTAAGCTATTAGCTTATTACAAGAAAAAAACATTTATTTCTAATAAATAATAAAAACATAAAAATTGAACTCCATAAAAAAATAATAATTTGAAAAAAACTTAGGGATGCTGGAGAATTCAGAGATAAATACTAAAAAAAAAATACTTTAGATAGATAACTGAAATCATCATCAGCAAGAGAGAAAATTCATGGCAAGCACTTGAAATAATGTTGGAGACCCAAATTATTCAAACTTGAAACAAAGTCTACTGCTTCTAGAACAAAGATAAAAACAATGCATTTGAGACATAGTTAAGATTAGTGCACTTGAGACATAAACAAGAACAAACATATTTGAGACATAAACAAGAACAAACACATCTGAGACATAAACAAGAACAAACACATCTGAGACATAAACAAGGCAAGTGTGTAACGTCCTTTGTATCTATTTTAATTTTTGGAAAATCTTTTCAATTATTTTTTTTTGGTAAATTTTTAAAACTTAATTTGCTAGGGGTTACAATTTAAAAGAGATCTAACTATCCACATTGTACTTAAGTAACTATAATATTTCAGTTAACATGACAACATCAATTCAAGTTATCATTACATTCTTTCAAAATATATTACATAAAAGTAAAAGTTTTAAATGATAAAAAACATTGGTGTTCTTTCATAAATTCCTAGTCTGAACACTTTGAAGGATTTTCTTCTTCTAAGGATTTCCTTCCTTTACCTTGACCACTTACTAGGATTGAACCTATGGATGAGTCTTGGTGTGGAGGGGTTTGGGCATGTCGACAGACTACAATAATATCAGGAAGAATGCCTATGTGTTTGGGTTGGGGGATCGGAATAGGATCACAAGAATGTCTGTATGATGAAATTGCCATGGAACTACGACGCTTAGAGATCTAAAAGCAAATTTCACATAGCCCATAAATGTGTCGCCTCCACTAGTCAAGTCGTGAGTCCATCGCCCCTCCAAGGGTATTATCATCAAATGGAACAAGGGTTGGAACTCGTCCGCCATCTGTATCTAAAATGTGGGGGTTGTAGGGGTGAACCATGTATCCTTAAGCAAAAAAACACATATAAATCACATCTACCTATCGTAGACTTTCATTTTACTGTAACATACCTAATTAGGGTTTATACTTGATTTAGGACCCTTTGTAGCCTCTATCACTACTAACTCCGGGAGGACTTACACGAGCGTGTCAACAACAATCTAAGTTTGCATTTTAGGTTGACGATTGGGAGTACATATCTTGCATGGTACTGTGTCCAGGATACTCTTAACCAAATCTTTGAAATGATCCGTTTTATCAGAGACGCTAAACCAATTCTGTGACATCCTTTTTACTTTGAGCGGTTCACAACTTGACACCTTATCTACCCCCATGGTCTCACCAAAGACTACGTACATTCCTCAACCATCTTCTATGATTAACCCTTGCAGTCTGTAGTCTTATTTCTCACTCATTAAGGATTTTGACCCATTCTACCTTCCTTTCTTCATTCGTCAACCTTCCTTGGTATTGATGTTTTAATTCCATGATATTTGGGTAACATTTTTCTTTTGTTCTTGCTTTGTAACTCTTATACAAATGTTATTCAGCCATTGTTTGAGAGTTTCTCAGTTCATCTTCTATCTTGGGGTTATTTTAGTAGTTTACTGTCTTGTGCAGGTAGTTGTCATCACTTATAGGTGTTTGTACTACTAGTAGAGGTAATAAACTTCATCTTTACTATTAATACAAACAATCATACAATATAGAAACATTAAAATTATAGTAAAATAACACACCAATCAAATAATAACATTATAATTAAATGACAAGACAAGGGCAATACAATTGTTTTTCCAAGACCTTTATATTTATGTTTAATTTTATCTTTCTTCATTTTCAAATGTGATTCTTTTTTATTTAACTAAGAGATATCATAATTCAATTGAGAAATTATTCATATTTTAGGAATTATAATAAAAAAAGGAAAAGGGAAAATTGTCTTTTCTAGTAATTTCTACTAAAATTTTCTCTTCTATTTTCTTTCCTCATTTTCCCACCTATTTCTATTTGATTTCTACTTTGGTTAACCTATCAAATGTTAGAATATAAATAAGATTTATTAATAATTCAAAGGAAATAAATCTAAACAAGGGAAAAGGGTAAAATGGTCTTTTTCTTATTGATTTTCTTTCTTTTCCTACTTTTCCTCTATGAATTTATATTTTGTTATTTACTATTCTAGTTGGGGTTATTTTGAGTTAAAATAATTAAAAAAATTAAATTTATTTTTCTATTTCCATCCATGTTTACTATTTATACCCCCTACTTTACTATTTGCACCGCTACACCTCTAAACTCACCCCCCTGTTCTTCTTCCTCAAACCTCCCTTTCGCCTTCTGCCTTTGCTCATTCTTTCCATCCATTTTTTGTTTTTCTCTTTTTCAATACTTCTTAATCTCCCCTTTCTATCTTCATTTAAATTAATTAGTATCCTAAGCTAAATAAAATTGAAACTTGCAATTTTAAACAAAAAATGATTGAATTACAGACAAGTTCTAGGAAAAACTCACAAAGTGAGAACATGAAAGTTAAACATAGATTAAAAACTTAAAAAAACTAAGCATATGAAAGAATTACATATTAGAATCCTAGTAAGAGATTTTCAAATATAAGGCACATGAGAGCTGAAAGACATAGTTCATTCAAGTGCTCATTGATTCACTACCTTCACTAACTTCTTAAAGGTTTTCGTGCATTTGATTTTTATAGATAGAGAGAAGAGATGTGTATTGTGACTGAATGTTCTTCTTTCTTGTTCCTGTTCTATTGTGTATTAAATGCATAACTCTTCTTAATGTTTTTGTATTGTAGGTGTTCAACTACTATTAAAGGAGAGATAAAATACTTGTCCTTTGTATTTTTCTCTTTTTCGCTTTTTTAGTTTTGATAAATTAACTACTCTTTTGAACATTCCTACTTCAATATTTTTTTATGACAAACTTTAGAGATCGATGGTCCTTTGATACGGAAGTTTGTTTATCTTTATTATGCTTATTGATTTTGATTGAAGGCTTATTTGAAATTAAATGTTAGAACAACAACAAATATAGAAACATAGATAAACTATTATATCAAATATCCTAGGCATTCAAAGTGTTTAAGTCTAGTTACATATAAGAAATGTGTAAGTAGAAAATAAGTCTGATGTTTCTGTAGGACATATGTTGACTTAGAATGCATTTTCAAATCATACGTTTTGAATGTATAGTTTTATAAAAACTTCTTGGACATATATTTTATAAAAATATCTATTGGACATATCTAGTATTTTTAGAACTTTAGATGCTTAACCTTTTACATTCACATTTATGCGTTTAAGTTATAAACATACTACCTTTCCATTTCTTAAGATATATTCTTGTCAACATACTCATCAAATCATTAGTATTAATCAAAATATAATTTTGTTTTGTTATCATTAGAAGTGTAGATTTGGAGGGGCTTGACATTCATCTATGTCTTTGGTTCTAACATTTGAAAGCTTTTACAAGAATAGGAATTACAAATCAAAATACTTAGAGGTTTTCGCTTATGATGTTTCAATGCAACGTAAGGTATATTATCTATCTATCTTTCACGTCTTGGGTCTTCTTATATTTATAGGCAAAATCTTCAAGAATTCATTGTCTAGGGGTAAGCAAGATATTGAGGTTCGACCTGCACTCGCACAATTTAAGAAAAAAAAATTTATTGGGTAGGTTCAGACGGATCAACAAGTTGCACGAGTGAAAAAATGATTGAAAATGGGTTAAAATGCCCGGGCTTGGATTTGGATTTATGTTTTTTTGAAGAAAACCGAATTGATCGAAGAAAGTAAAATATAGTCCAAATTTTGAATTTTAAAACACCATTAGCAGTTGGAATTTGATAGATTGAAATGAAAATTTAATTAGTGAGTCTTGTCATTTCCCACCTTTACAATGTAGTTAATTATTATATTGCTTACATTTTATTTTTTAAAGTACCATAGACTTTGTGTTGCAAAGGATAGAGCATGTACTTTAGAATTTTTTGTTACCCCCATTTATTTGAATAGAAGTTAAATTTTAGCACCTGATTGGATAGGTCTATGCATTGTCCACACTCAAGATATAATGCCATCTTTCATGTTTAGTCTTCGAGTGGTAGATATAAACCATTCATGTACTTTTACATAAGTTGAGAATTTCAGGATAGTTGGTCGTTGACATAATGTCAAAGTCTCTAAGACCACGTAGTTTTGTTTGATTATTGTTACCCTCATTTATCTATCTAGAATTTAAAGTTTAGCACATGATAAGATAGGTCTATGCGTTGTCCATACTTCATGCTCAAAGATCTCTTGTTAGAGATAGTGCGTGTTATATATAAAGATTACCCCTATATCAAACATTGTATTAAGATCTGTTACGTGTTTATTGACAGTGATTTCATACTGCTTCAATTTGATGAGCAATCTGGGACTCAAAGTAGTCCTAAAGGGGATTGTCAAGTTAATAGGTTTACAGAGTCCAAAGTGCAATTCGAATGAATAATGTAATAACAATAACACAGTGCAATAACCAAAAAATTATGGAAATTCAACTCAAGAAATACAAGAGAAAAATGCACCATATAAAGATAAGTAAACAAACAACTTGGGACGGGATTTTAGTATGTAAAGATCACAAAGAGTAAAACCAGACTTGACCAATAACAAGAGAGGATAACAAATCAATAGACAACTAAACATAAAAGGATAATTAAACATAAAGCAAGAATGAATAAACACTTGGATTAGCATGAAAGAAGTGTTGGAACTACACACATTGTCTCTAGATTTGCCTTTTATCTGGTAGGTACTTGGCTATTATGTCAAGTAGTATGGGATGACTTGGAGGAGTATTTAAGTTTTTAGTTCTCCTTTCTTAATACTCCCTCTGTTCCATGACATTTACGATTTTAACACAGGTATTAATAAATGCAATTAGTATTTTGAATTTCATAAAAAATATTATGTAAATTCTTAATATACTCTTTTTCTCTCTAATTAATTAGATTCTTTTTCATTTATTATGAAGTAACAACTACTTTCATTATGGAAAAAATATATTTAATGCTTCATTGTTTTTGTAAAACAAATAAAAGGAGTAATAAGCATTCAAGGGTGGATTCCCCATGTGCTTGGTCATTATCAATTGCCACACCACAAAAGGTAGTTATTCAAAAGGAGAACAAAGCATTTAAATACTCCACTGAGCATATTATTCAATGTGGGATTTAGATAACCTATAATATGTAAGTCTCTATCAAAATCCTAACAATTAAGTTATTAGAGGGAGATATGTGTCTATTTAGTTGCCGAACTAGCCATTTATACTTGATATTCATTAGTTAGTTAGAATGATTAGTTGCAAAATATAGAATATATTGCCTATAAATAAGATGGAGACATGGAGAAAGATATCTCTTGTCAATATTCAAGAGAATTAGGCCATTAGTCTAGGACTTTTTGGCTAATGCTAGAGTTGAATAAGGAGTGGATCCAAACCTCTTGAAACATCTAGAGTTGTGTATTTCTTTCTATGGGTTTTTCCTTATTGTTGTGGATATAAAATTTGATCTTTCTTGCTGTTTTAATACCAGTTCTTTGATATGGAATCAGAGTAGTTGATCTGGGCATTATGGGTGTAGACTCAGCGGGTTCTTGGATTGATTGGAAGTCCATGAAGTCATTTCATGGTGTAAAATCGAGATCTTGAAACAAGAATAGAAGAGATGCACCAACATGATGAAGATCAACACTTGAAGGAGATGCTGAAAGAATTATTACTTACTAGCAAATAGAAGTATGTGTCATCCTGAATCTGTAAGATGACCAAATGAGTAGAGGGTGGTGAAGAAGCAATCTTGGGCAGCAAGTGGGTGGTAAAACTCGTCAAGATTCTATTTCCAACATCAGATGGAAATGAGTATCGACAATGGAGATCTAAGTGGAATCCATGATTTGAGAAATCTAGATTGAAGTAAACATGCTCATTGGTGAATAGAAAACAAGTCATATTTCAAATGTCAGCGATAAAATAAGTTCCTATATGTAGAATCCATGCATTATGTATCTCAAATTCTCAGTTCTTGCCTAAGAGTCAATTTTCCAATTGCAACTTCAAGCACAATATCATCCAATTGATTTCCATCATAAATAAAACATCAAGCATAGAGAATCCAGATTAATTGTGATATATGAAATCAAGATACAACAAAGTGAATCCAAAAGTTCAGAACCAGAGAACCTATCACAATAAGAAGACTAAAAACATAAGTTACTGCTCCTTGCTGGTCAATGGCTCAATGTTGGGCACTCTGTAGCTGGGTGGTGTGACCATTGCCGTGCAATGAGAGTGTTAATTGGAATGACCCATGAAGCTTCCAATCAGATTTTAAATTCCTTATTTTTTAGGCAATAAAGAGTCAAATGATGGTTAGAATCAGAATATTTGATTCTATTTTTTTAGGCATTTGTAATACTAATTAACAGCAGATTTTATGTGATTTTAATTTCCTGATATTACTGTATAAGTTCACATTCTGCAACACAATAAAAATTAGCCTTCTATGATTCATGTTTTCCTTCCTACTGCAGCCCTCTATATGTTTTCAAGTAACCAACAAATTGGTATTCAGAGCAAACTTCTTACGGGACTTGTGCCATGGATGCTGAGGCAAGTTTTTCTCAGGTTGCTCTCCCTCGGAGAAAACTATGACCTCTGGGTGGTGAGAATGGAAAACTACATGGAGGCTCTAGATCTCTGGAAGCTGTAGAAGAGGATTATGGTGTTCCTCCAGTACCAGACAATCCTAAAGTGACCCAGATGAAAAATCACAAGGAGAAAAAAAGCAGAAAGGCAAAGGCTTGTTTTTTGCTGGAGTTTCAAAACAATTTTCACAAGGATCATGACTCTTAAAACTACAAGAGAGATATGGAATTATCTGAAGGAAGAATACAAAGGAGATGATCGGATACGAAACATGTAGGTTCTACATTTAATACGAGAATTCAAATTGCACAGGTTGAAGAAGTCTGAGACAATCAAGGGGTACCCAGACAGATTGCTTGATATTACTAACAAGGTGAGGTTACTAGGCACAAAGTTTACAGACTCAAGGATTGTACAAAAAATTCTTGTAACAGTGCTTCAAAAATATGAAGCCTCTATAGCAGCTTTGGAAAACACAAAGGATCTATTCATGATCACTTTGGCAGAAGTTTTGCATGCTTTAAAGGCTCAAGAATAAAGAAGACTTATGAGGAAAGAAGAATCTATGGAGTGTACATTTCAAGCGAAGTTGCAAATCAACAATAATGGCAAAAACAATGGTCAAAAGAACAACACTCAGGTATATTCCCCCTGCTCTTATTGCAAAAAAACTAATCACCCACAAAATAGGTGCTGGTGGAGACCAGATGCAAGGTGTCACAGGTGTGATCAATTAGGATTGTTATTTGGAATGACCTATGAAGCTGCCTATCAGATTTTAATTTCCCTAATGTTTTAGGTAATAAAGAGTTAAATGATTGTTAGAATCAGAATATTTTGATTCTTATTTTTAGGCATCTGTTAATTAACAAATTTTTTTATGTGATTTTGATTTCTTGATTACTATCTTATTGCTGTATAAGTTCACATTCTGCAATGCAATAAAAAATAGCCTTCGATAATTCAGATTTTGCTTCCTGTTGCATCCCTCTATATTTTTTCAAATAACCAACAGAGAGTAAAATTCTTCGAAATTTAAAGAAAATTAATAAGCATTTTTATTGTTTCTTGATTTCATAATATATTTCTAATATTTACGAAATTGTAATAATTTCTAAGCTAATTCTGTGTGATTTCCATGGTTTTAGTCTTTAATTCCCTAAATTAGCTTTCTGAATCTTTATTAGTTGAAGATTCATATTTGTGACGGTTAGACTGGTTAAGTAGTATATAGCTAACTTATAGCGTGTTTGGTTCTACATCTTGGGTGTGATTTTAAGAAGCTAATAATTATAGCTTCCACATCCCAAAAGTGATTTTTATATTTCTCAACAGATTTCCAAACATGCTATTAGCTTATGCATTGCAAAGAAGAGTCTTGACATTCATAGAATAAATATAATTTGATAGATCTCATATTTCCATTCCAACGATGTACATAGATGTTAAATTTGCATTCTTGCACACTATTATATAATCAATCGTACACTTATAATAAGCAAAGTATATTTGATTTACCTTTCTTAGAGCTCTTATTTTGCTATCTACCACGGATAGCTGTAATGCTAAAGTATTGATAGAGGAAGATGTATGACTTTCTTTAGATGGCCTCAAATTTGACATATTTTGCCTCTGGATGAATGCGGGTTGACTTGTAGGAGGAGCAAAT
Organism: Pachyrhizus erosus; assembly: GCA_026544285.1. Taxonomy (NCBI): domain Eukaryota; kingdom Viridiplantae; phylum Streptophyta; class Magnoliopsida; order Fabales; family Fabaceae; genus Pachyrhizus; species Pachyrhizus erosus. The sequence goes on along the minus strand of JAMLFT010009612.1, from coordinate 1,852 downwards.
GCAACCTCATTGGTAATCATAGAAACTATTGCTGACATAGAAGGCCTGTCTATAGCAAGTTCTTGTACACAAGAAGTGCTGTGTGTATGCACCTTAAAATATCTTTATGATGACTAGGATCATATGTTTCCAGATTTTTTTAAGATGATATGTTTCCAGGTCTAAAATAAAAAAAAAATAGAAGATAAAGTCAACATCTGGAATTGTATCAGCAAAGGGCAAAAGTTCCAGTAATTGACTTAGAAATGAATTGTTGAGACTTACAAATCCTAGAAGGCTAAGAGCATTCTCATCATCATAAAAGCTTGAGTTTCTTCTTCCACTAAAAATCTCTAGTACCAAAACACCAAAGCTAAACACATCCGATTTCTCTGAAAACAGTCCTTGCATTGCTTATTCAGGGTATATAGCCACTGCATTCAAATGTAAAAGTTGATTCTCTAAGCATTACATTCTAATATTGGAGAAAGAAATTAAGCATACTTACTAGGTTCCAACAACCCTGTTAGTATTGGCCTGATCTTCATTCCCTCGAAAGATTCTAGCCGTACCGAAGTATGACATTTTTGGATGCAGCTCTTCATCTAACAAGATATTACTTGTCTCCAAATCTCTGTGAATGATTCTTAGTCTGGAGTCTGTGAAAATAAAGCAATAGCTGAGCTATTCCTTCTATTATGCCACAATGCTTCATCTGATGAATCTAAAATATAAGGGTAGCATTGTACTATTATGAACATAATATTAAAAGAGAAAATTATGAAGTTGAGTCATCACAATTCCCTGATAAGCATGCTTTCAAGAAAACTCACTAGTTATGAAATGATTGTTTATGTGTTAAATATTTTTGTTTATGCTAAATAAAGAAAACCATAAAAGTTTGGTATTGTATATGAGACAAATACTAGAGTAGGGATCAAAGAACTAACCAAAGATAAACATATCCAAGCTGTTGTTTGGCAAGTATTCATACATCAACATCTTTTTGTCACCTTCAATACAACAGCCAAAAAGTCTTACAAGATTGCGGTGTTGAAGCTTGGAAATCATCATTACTTCATTCATGAATTCTTCTAGATCTGTCCAGATGCTCTAGAAAGTCTTTTAACTGCTATTTCCAGGTCCATCTTGCAGTTTCCCTGAGAAAAAAGAAAAAAAAAAAAACAACTGTAGACAATGGGTTCAACTAAGATAACCTTATTTTAAGGTACCTTGTACACAGGACCAAAACCACCCTGCCCAAGTTTGTTGGACAGGTGGAAGCTCTTTGTGGCTGTTGCAAGCCTTTCAAAATCAAATCTCCTGGAGTTTAACCTCTGACAGTACCTCAATTATTTTGTGACTTGGATCTACTGGTGTTTCATCAATGTTAAATAGTCGGAAAGCTTTGTTGTTCCTTTTCCTTGCCGATTTAATTGAGTGTTATATTTTAGCTGGAGTGACAAACATAATGTAAGATTAGCTCCTTTACCAATAAAATGTAAATTTTATTGAAGGATTAATTCTGAAATCACCAAAGATGGTGTCTTACCTGGGTGATTAGAAGTCCTCCGCATGACATATGCAAAAGCAACAATGAAGACAGTTCCTATTGTCACTGTAATTGTAATGATGATTTTTGTGTTTGTCCGTTTATCCTTTACGAAGGAAAAGTTTAAATTTAAAATATAAGAAATTCAGTTCAATGAAACTATGTTTTAAATGTTTGAGCAGACGTAGCATACCATGTTCAGTATGGGCTACATGAACATATAGATCAAGTCCTCCACCAAGAATTTGTTGGTTTCTTGAAAAGTCAAAGATCAACGGAGCTGAGGAGCAAAAGAAATTTCAGCTGAGAATCTCGCTTGAG
>JAMLFT010009611.1:0-12567 GCA_026544285.1 Pachyrhizus erosus | reverse complement strand
CGATCTTTTTTTAACTTTTTTTTTTTATTCTAGTTCTTTATCTTAAGTGCTTCATCAATTATTTTTTATCAAAAGGATTTAAAATCAAAGTTTATAAAAAAAAATACACATGTCTATTTTATCAAAATTGACATAATAAGTTAATAAATTATTAATATTATTTTTATTTAATTATTAATATTATTACTTGATAACATGAATTAAAATGAAAATTTTAAATCTTTAAAACACTAAAAAAAATTATCCTATTTTATAAAAATCAAAATATTATTATTTAAACCTATATTTTAATTTTTTAAAAAATTTAACCAGTATTTTAATTCATATAATGCATAACTAACTTTAATTTAGTCTCTTAAGTTATAACGTAGAATGCATAATTGAGAGCATGAAGTCCTCACGTTAATCATTCTTGATGTTTTTCTTTTTCTTTTGGAGAAACATTTTATATACGATCAATTTACTAGAAAATTTCTTGTTCAACCTGTAATAATATTTTTTTTTATCTTTATTTATACATTTGATATTTAGAATAAGATCATTTAAAGTGAATGTATCGTTTTAGAGAAACGAGTTTATATTTATCACTTAATTACTCAGCACTTTAGATAAACTTATATTTAAAATTTCCAAAATTTAAAACACAAAAAATCTAAAACATTCTCCTAAGAATAGTGATTCCCCATCCCTAAAAATAAATTCATAGATTTTTTTTCTATCTAATTTCTTCACGAAACGACCGTTTTTTCTTTTTTAGTGTTATTTTCAACCATTTAAGGTCCTCTAGTGAACTAAGAAGTGAGTTTATATCTATCATTTAATTACTCAACAGTTCATATTAATTTACCTTTAATATTTTTCAAAATTTAAAATATATAAAATTTGAATAAAATATTTTCTTAAGATAAACAAAATAAAAATAATATAAAAAATAAATTTATGAATAATTATAAAATTAAAAAATATAACATTTTATTCTTTTTATTGTTCATAAAACTAACTTTTTACATGAATTTCATTATATTTATAATTTTTTTTTAACATTAGTTTATTTACATAATTTTTATATAGATAAATTTAATGAAATGAGTTTTACGTCTTTAATAAAATAAAAAAGAGTTCCAATTTTTTTAAAAAAAGAAAAAATAATAAATTATTTTGCAACGACTAACATGTTATTAATTAAATAAATAAAAAGATTTAAATTTTTTAAAAATTAGAAATCAATTTAAAATTAGAAATAAGTTTAAAAACTATCTTATATTTTAGTCTTTATATGTTTAAGATATTTATTTATATGAATTTTAATTATAGTATAGTTTATAAAATTTAGTTGTATAATTATATCATGCACACTTTGTTGATTATGAAGGTCTAACCACGGAGGGATTGGTCGCTGTTATGGAGGATGGACATTCAACCACGTGTGAAGATGTTCTTATGGAGGCTGTGTTGGGATTGTTTACCTATAAAGAATGAATCTGAGGTCCCGTGGAGTTAATACTGCAACGATTTGCCCTCTGTGTGAATCTGACATAATGAAACCTCATTCCATTCATTTATCACGTGTCATGTGAATATGAGTTGCTGGGAAAGGCTTCATCTAAATCATGTGTTTAGTGTATGACTCTTGCCCTAAGCTTATATTTAAGTGCTTCAAGGGCTGCACTTGCTGCAACGTTAACACGTATCCATGATGCTATGAAGTATATGTGGCGTAGAAGGATTGATAAACTTTGGAGCAAGGGTGTTGTGGAAAAAATTGAAAGAACAGCAGTTGATCAATCAGAGTTAGGACGTTTAATTCAAGAATGCACTGAGTTTTTTTATATCAGAAACCAACCGTTGTTATTGTTTTTGGTAGGAGACAAGACAATGGTGCTCCTCATGAGCTTGCTAGGTATATAGTCTCTTTACTTGTTACCATGTGATCCTTTGTATTGAATAATTGGTATTGAATGAAATGATATAAATACTATTTAGTAAAAAAAAAAAAAAAAAAAAAAAATTCGCATGCACTGCATTGGCTGAAATGCTAGTAATGAAAAAACATTGAGTTAGTATTTATTTAAAATGAAAAAAAATCACTCTTCATAATAAAAACAAATATTTTAGTCACTTCAAAATCAACGGAGAGTTTTTTTTATGAAAAGAAATTAAAAAATATTTTTTAAAATTAAATAAACTGCAAGCTGTGTTGTTTTAGGCATAATATAGTGAACGACGGTTGAAGAAGCGGCAAAGGTTGTTGTTAGCTGTTAGTTGTTAGCATGAGATCAAGCTGTGTTTCGGTTTCAGTTGGGGCAAACCCTACAAGGTTGTTGTCGGAGAAACGCACAACACTGTCCCAAGTGCGCCAAATTCACGCCTACATCGTCAAAACAAACCTCGTCACTCACGCACTCTGTGTCGCCAAACTGATCAACGCTCTTTCTCAGAGCAGTAACTCCTACGATGCCGTTTCCGTTTTCGCCCACGCGCTCTCTCGTTTCCACGACCTGCGGGGGATTGAGTTTTCAGTTCCCTCTGTACTCAAAGCTTGTGGCAGATCGTGTGCATTCGAGGAAGGGAAGCAAATCATGGGTTTCGTTTTGAAAACCTATTTGTGGCGTGACCCGTTTGTCACCAACTCATTGGTTCGCATGTGCTTGGAGGTTGGCATGGTTGAGTTTGCAAGGTCGGTATTCGATAAAATGCCCACAAGAGACTCGATCTCTTGGAACTCATTGCTTTCGGGTTACTTGAAAGCTGGTGAGATTGAAATGGCGCGTGACGTGTTTGAGAAAATGCCTCAAAGGGACCTTGTTTCGTGTAATGCTATGATCGATGGGTATGGGAAGCATGGGATGTGTGAGCTTGCTGAGGAGATTTTTTTAGACATGGGTGTCAGGGATGTGGTGACTTGGACAAGTATGATTTCAGCTTTTGTTCTTAATCATCAACCAATGAAAGGGTTATGTTTGTTCAGAGAAATGTTGAGTTTAGGATTTCGACCGGATGTCCCTGCTGTTGTTAGTGTCCTTTCAGCCATTGCTGACCTTGGTTTTGTTGAGGAAGGTAAATGGGTACACAATTACATATTTACTAATAAGGTACATCACAGTTGCAGTTTTATTGGATCGGCTCTCATAAACATGTATTCTAAATGTGGTCAAATAGAAAATGCCTACCATGTATTTAGAAGCATTTGTCATTGGCGAAATGTTGGCGATTGGAATTCTATGATCTCTGGTTTAGCTCTCCATGGACTTGGCCGTGAAGCTATCGAGATTTTCCGGGACATGGAAAGGGTGGATCTTAAGCCTGATGATATCACTTTCTTGGGGCTTTTAAGTGCTTGCAACCATGGAGGTCTTATAGACGAGGGTCAATTTTATTTTGAAACCATGCAGGTGAAGTACAAGATAGTCCCTAAAATTCAGCACTATGGATGCATTGTTGACCTTCTTGGTAGAGCAGGTCGCTTAGAAGAGGCACTAGGGGTTATACATGAAATGCCTTTTGAGCCCGATGTTTTAATTTGGAAGGCCATTCTCAGTGCCAGCATGAAGCGCAATAACGTTGTGATGGGGCACACTGCTGCATTACGAGCTTTAGAATTGGCTCCACAAGATTCAAGTTGTTATGTTCTTCTCTCAAATATCTATGCTAAAGCAGGAAGGTGGGATAGTGTGAGTAATGTTAGATCAATGATGAGAAAAAGGGGAGTAAGAAAAATTCCTGGATGCAGCTCTATTCTTGTGGATGGTAAAGTCCATGAGTTCCTCGTGGGGAAGGCTATGGATGTGCGGTACAATCAAAGCGTTCTCTCTAAGTTAGAGGAGGTTATAAGTAAGTTGAAGTCGGAGGGATATGAACCTGATCTCAATCAGGTTTTTCTAGATATTGAAGAGGATGAAAAGGAGAGCCAACTAACTCTTCATAGTGAAAAGATGGCTCTTGCTTTTGGACTATCCAATATGCCACAGGGTAGTGCCATTCATATAGTGAAGAATTTAAGAATTTGTTGTGACTGTCACACGTTCATGCAGCTGGTTTCAAAAATCTATAACCGTCGAATAATAGTCAGAGATCAAAACCGTTTTCATCATTTTGATAAGGGTTGCTGTTCCTGCAGAAATCATTGGTAACTTTGTTATATTGTGGTATCATGATGTGTATAGTCTGGGCAAATATCATATGCTATACGATGTATTGACCGAGACATAGAATATTTTTTTTGGGTTAAGTTGGCACATTCAACAGGGTGGTTATGTAATTAATTTTCTAGTACCCACTACGAAATTATACCAGTATAGTGTACCGTGTTTTCATCATTACATGGGTTTTGTTAGCATCTTTAAGTAAAAATAGAAAAAAAAATATTTATTACATAAAAATATAAAATTATAATAAATATTTTCCTTTTCAACATAAACAGACTTTAAGCATTCTAATTCGGCGGTTCCACTAACATCTAGAAGTGTAAATAAGTAGAAACCAATCGAGCATCAGTCAATAATAATCATTTCTCCTAAAATGGGAAACATGTCTGACTCATTATCCACTTAATGTTAATATTCTTTATATAATTATAATAGATACATTACACAGGTAAATGTAACCTAATTTTTATGGATAAAACTCTAATATTTCTTCCTGTCTTAAGTGTCAGAATGTTTTACTGTACCACTCCCACGCAGCCCCCAAAAGATGAACTCATCGTTGAAAGGAAAGCGTTGCCGCCATCTCTACAGCTCAGTGGTTAGATACTATAAATTTTTTTTATAAGTACAGGTTTCAATTAAGTTCCTATAATTTTATTTTTTTTAATTAAGCCCTATGAACTAACATCGTTAAATATCATTAAGTAATGCTAACGGGACAAGCTAAACACTTGACTCTTTTTGGTAGGAATTGTGGTGGTGGTGTTAATTGAAGCTGCTGTCGAAAACACTTGTGCCTTACATAGTACCTTTGTCCTTTCAATTAAATGGTTTACTATTGGACTGTTTGTCTAAATTTTTAAAAAATAATTTAAAGTGTTTTTTATTAAAAACTGCCTTTAAAAAAAAAAAAAAAGTTAAACAAATGGGTTCATATCTCAAACTTATATTTAATCAGTGTGATGCTACACCTCAACAAAGAAGTGATGTTTTCTGAACTGATGCTTTGTTGCACCATATGCATCAATAATGATAAAAGGAAGATTAATTGTTTGAGGTGTCGAAGGCAGTTCTATTTTTGCTTTCTTAACAATTGATAATTGATAATTCTCTGGACATCAAGATCAGTAACGTCCTTTGCTGCTTGCCTCTGAGCATCATTGAAGTAAGCTGAAACAATAATTACAGCTTTTGAAATTGACTTTCCAAGATGTGACTCAGCAATTTCCTTCTTCTAGGTGAGAAAAAGCCCCAATTTGACTGGAATTAACATCAATATGGGACCACCCCTCATCACAAAATTCCTTGGTTTAATTCAAGATCCATGAACAATTCAATGATTTGATTTACCTAGATGGGAGAAGAATTTGAGCGTGCAATGCTATATCATATAAGCTGCCAATTCTCAAACACTTAATTACAAAAATATTGAAATGACAAGGATTTAATCAAAAGATTTTACATTATAAGGACTAAATAAATATTTAATGAAATTATAGAGATTTGAAGATTAATTTAACTAAATTTTTACAAAATCTTATTTGAACTTACTAAAGTTATTTATTATCTTTTCATAAATTTACATTATATTATTTTAATAAAAATTCTCCATCTTAATTAAGAATGAGATTTCATGTGATTAGTTTTAGTAAATAAATAATTAACTATTAATTTAAATACAACCTTAATTTAATGTCGAATGCATGAATTAATTGATATGAGATTATTTGAATTTAATTAATAATATTGAGTTTAAGTTATAAATATACAGAAACAAAACTTGTCTTTCATAATAGTTCTACCCATCTCAAATAACATTATATCTTGTGAAAGATAATTGAGGTTTATAAAAAAAATACATCTTTATTTTTAAAAAATTTAAAACATAATCATATGTATTTTTATTAAGGACCAAAGTAGTACTATAAAGAAAAAAAATTGTCAAACAAAATATTAAGGAAAAAATAATTTACAATTGTATATTTTAAGTCACAAATTCGATAACATCTTTTTATGAATGATAAATGTAATAAAATATTAATTAATTTTAAATGGCAAACTTAAGGGTTTAGCCCTAAATAAAAGCACTTCAAACATGCATAATTAAGTATAGTATAAAATGTTTTGTTTCAATCCTCGTTTATAGCAATAACTCTGTGAGAATAGGTGCTATATCCTAAATTAATGTGTTAGCTAGTTAATTAGTTTTTTTGGATGAATTGAACTTTTGATCTTTAAGTATGGAATTGGATTATATGTGATTTTAATTAGTCTTTTATTTTTCTTAAAGTCAATTAAATCTTTTTATTTCTAAGATTAAACAAATTTGATTTTTCTATCAATTTTCTTATATGCAAAACCTTCAAAGACGCTGTGGGCACTTGGAGTAATATAAAAAAGAAATTGTATTTGTATAAAAAGTTATGTATACAAAGAAAAAAAAAGAAGAAGAGAATGCGGGAAAATGAAAAACGTAATACAAAGAGACAAAAATAATGTTATTAAAAATATTGATATAAATATGTTATATGAATCATATCAAACTATTGGTTGTTGGTAAAATTAATGCACAATGCTAAGATATCTTGTTCCACAAATTATTAACTGGACCACTCTCAATTAATTAGCTTACCTGCTTCGCATCCTTTCTTTTGCTAGGTGACAAATTAGACTCCTTTTCACCAGTGCCGTTTGTTATTGAAAGTAAGACATGTGTTGTCGAGCATAATCAATAAATAATTATGCTTAACAGCATAATGATACGTGAAAAATGTTATATCCATGCGCGAATCAATGCTTAAGAAATTCATACATATTTTTTTAATTAAAACGTAATGACACATTTGAATTGGTGATTGGCCATGAAAGTGAAAATAGGCCATTTGAGGAAAAGAAAAGGGTGTCAGGAATAATAAATTTTCAAAATCAACACAATAATCCTTTAGTTGTCGTTTTTACGAGAATACTTTGAGCAAATTTACTACGTCACCTACTTTGTTTGGTTGAGATAGCTTGTTGTTATCAATTACGTACATAAGTTCCTAGGATAGAATTTGTCGCCTCGTGGTTCTTACTCACCAAAAAGGGCAATGTTAAACACCTACATGCTACACCAGGTCACATGTCACAACCACAACCAGGTACAATATGGAAAAAGTAATTTGAAAAAAAAAAAAAAAATTTAACTTTTGTATGTGACGTCATGATTAGATATGGTTATTTAGCTGTTTGTGCGAGTGAGCTCTGAAAGAACATATGCTATTTGAAAGGGAAGAAGGAAACATTATTGATTTGGGATTCAGATTCACATAATCAACACCACCGGCACTGGGAGAGGAGTCTTTTACATGCTGAAGGTGAGTCTTCTTTGGATTTTACTTTTCTTTTCTTCCATGCGAGTTTATATTAGTTTCCTAATTTTATATGATTTGAGTTTTATTCTATCCTCTCTGAATTTCATTGCCACTGAAAAACAAAATCTGTGAATTATGTGTTGAACTTCATTTTTTCGGTTAAAAATTAAAATTATAATATCTAATAAATACAGCAGGTGCGGCACCGGTTCTTTAATTTATAGTTCTAACATACATTATTTCTCTGAGATGAGGTTCAATGGTTGCCACGTGGAGTCTCGTGGTCTTGTAAATGTTATTCCTCCTAGTTCATGTGCTTTTGTTGTGGAGAAAGGAACTGGTTTGATGTCTTTAAGAATGGAGTTCATGTGCTTTTATTTTTTTTAAAACAAATTAAAAATATATTAGAAATATTAATAAAGTAAAAAGTAATTATATTTTTTAAGTTTAAGGTATTTATTGTTTTAATTTTATAAAATTTAAAATAGCAGTTATATTATCTCTATCAAAATTTAAAATTATTATTATTTTTGTTTTTTAAATAAATAATTTTTTATAATAATAATTATTTTAAAATTGAATGATGGTATTCCACCGCTGATGACTTGAACATCACACTGTTTTTCTTTCTGCTTTGTTTTCTGGGATTGTATGAAAAATGTTGGGAGTTGAATTATAAAATATGTTGTTCATCCGATAGAAAAATAGAAGATCACGGATTCGGCAGTGTTTTTTCCACGTAAAAAAATGTGTCGTTTATGAGGGAGAGTTTCACGTTTCATGGCTCCACCGTTGACTCGTTCACATCTCATTCCTCTCTCTCTTTTCCCCCTTTAACGTCACTCTCTTCTTATTCTTCTTCTTCTAGTTGTCTGTCCTCTCTCACACAGGGGATGCTATTTATAGTTTCTGCTTCCTAGCTTCGGCAACAAGGTATAGTCTCTTTGATTAGTTCTTACTGTTTCAGTTTCTACTTTCTACGAGCACGTTACTAGCTCAGTTTTGTTAGGACTTTGGCGTATTAAATCTCATTCACAAAGGAAACACAGAACCACTTAGAACCAGCATGGCAAAATAGTTTGGTCATTTATGTATTTCTTGACATGCATGGTAGATTTATCATTTATATCGGAACCGAGGATTGCAAATGGTTATACATGTTAAGTTCTTCCCAATAATTCTTGTCTATGTTTTTTTATTGGAATAAAAGTTTTTGCTGCTTGAGGGTCGTTCAGAAAGTAATTTGGTAATTTAAAGAACTGATACGATTAACTTTTACAGTTTAATTATTTATATGAATACAATTTAGTAACTATATTAGTTACCTCTCTTCCTATATGAATACATACATGACTTTGTTTATGTAACAATTTCTGGTATGGGTGGTATGTTTTAAAAAGAAGTGTATGCTCTATCTGGTTCAGCCTTTATTTTTTTTTTACTGGACTTAATTGTTTAAATTATTAATGTGGCAAATGTTGATGACCTTTGGATTGATTGTATTATTGAAAAAAAAAAAAGGCAGTAAAATTTTGCATTTAAAGAAAAAATTACACTGTTATGTATGTAATGGATAATACGGTTGATGGTGCAGTCTCTTTCGAGCAATGATGCTTCCAATAGCAATGGCAGTGGTGGTGATTCTCATAGGGTGGGCTGATAAGGCCATAAAGCCCCCAGCTCCTAAAATATGTGGAACCGTAGGGGGTCCTGAAGTTACTTCACGCAGAGTGAAGCTCAGTGATGGGAGGCATTTGGCCTACACAGAATTTGGTGTTCCCAAGGAAAAAGCTAGGTACAAGATCATTGTCGTCCATGGATATGGCAGTTCCAAAGATTCAAGTTTACCAGTTTCTCAAGTATGAACTACTTGTTCTTCTTTTATATATTTACTCTCCTATGCCTGGTATAATTATCTAGCACTCTGAATGCTTGCTAAGAAATGAAATATTATTCTTCTAGGATAAAACATTTAAGTTGCCGCACGTGGTAGAAGTTTACATCTAGATATGTGAAATTTGATGGGCTTTTGCTTACACGTAGGAACTTATTGAAGATCTTGGGATATATTTCCTCCACTTCGACAGAGCAGGTTATGGTGAAAGTGATCCACATTCATCACGTTCTGTGAAGAATGAAGCATATGATATTCAAGAACTAGCTGATAAATTGCAGATTGGTCATAAATTTTATATAATTGGAATGTCAATGGGAGGTTACCCTGTTTGGAGCTGCCTAAAATACATTCCACACAGGCAAGTTCATTACTGACTTGTAGCTTCGTTTTGCTTTTTATGTTTTCACATGATAATAGTTCACTACAAATAGTATGTATAAATTAAACACTACAAATAAATAATGTATGTATTAATAATATAAATAATTTTTACGTTATCATTGAAGATGATTTTTAATTGATTAACAGTTAATTTTTTCTACATTAATGGAAAAAAGTTGTGCTTTATGTATACTAAAACATCCTGTGGCAGATTATCAGGAGCAGCCTTGGTAGCTCCATTTATAAGCTATTGGTGGCCTTCTTTTCCTGATAATCTATTAAGAGAGGCATTTCTGATGCTACCTCAGTCAGACAGATGGACTTTTCGAGTTGCACATTACGCCCCTTGGTTGTTCTATTGGTGGATGACTCAAAAATGGTTCCCTTCATTGACTATAAGAAATTTGTTGTCTCCTGATGATGTAGAGATCATGAAGAGCTTGTCAGAAGTCCCAAACACTGATCAGGTAACTGCATTTATCATTTGCCACATAATTAATTAATGTTGCATATAGCAGTGTGATAAGGACATGTTTTGTGTTTGTTATTGATGATGTATTGCTGCTATTTGGCTGCAACTAAACCATGTGTCTTAACATTCAGGAGAAGATAACTCAGCAAGGTGAATATGAATCATTACACCGAGACATAATGACAGCTTTTGGAAAGTGGGAATTTGGCCCAACGGACATAACAAACCCGTTCCCTGATAATAATGGTTCGGTTCACTTATGGCAAGGCTTTGAAGATAGGATCATTCCCTATTCGATGAACCGATACATTTCTCACAAATTACCATGGATTCATTATCACGAGCTTCCTCATGGAGGGCATCTATTTCTTTTCAAGAAAAATGAATGTGAGTCTATTATCAAAGCACTTGTACTCTCCAAGGATATTTCGTAATAAGACTATATATATAAATAGCAGGTAAACTTTGTAAGCAGTTATGATATCTTTTTAAGAGTGGTTTTTATTTTTATACTTATTGTTTTATAATTTATTTTATGTCTATTTTTAACTCTATAAAGAGCTGCATAGCACGTTGCTTTAGGATAAGAGCATTTTGCAATATTTTGAACGTTACATCTATATAAAGGAGTAAAAATGTACAGTTGTAATGAGACTTGCAATTAAAAAGGAAAGAAAGAAATAAATTCAAATATAAAGCGAGTTAAAAAAATAGTCATTACATGCTAAAAATTTTATACTAATCTTGCACCTTTGATAATTTTTGTTAAATAACACTGTAAATATTATTTTTCCATAAATGAATGAAAAATTGTATTAGTTTTAGTTTTAGAGAAATTTTATTGAAAAAATAACTACCGGGATGTTAACATTATTTTATAAACACTATATGTAGAAATAATCAAATCTTATTTAATTGAGTATGTGAATTGGTGTATTGTGTTTTTCTTGTATAATTTTTTAAAAATTTTTATTATGAAAATAAATTTAATTCAGCATTATCTGAACAAAATCATTATGTTTAAAAAAACGTTCAAAGTTTAGACATTTTTTAAAATTTTTTTTACTATTTAATGACTTTAATTTCTTGAAACTTTAAATAAAAATAACTTTGTACATCTTAAATTATTCAAATTTACTTTAAAGAGTAGATATCACTTGTTTTACTACGTATAAGAATAAGAAATTATCAATTCTAAATGATTCGTGAGGAGATTTCATAACTTCTTATTGACAGTCGTCAAATACTTGTGTATGAATCGTAATTTTTTTCAAAAATTATTTCTACAATAATTTGTTTTAGAAATCCTAAAATTTCAAATTTATCTTCTCTATATTTTTTAAAAAATAAATTAAAAGGTTTAATTATTCTATAGCAACTTAACAAACATATCATTTGATTGTGATTATTTTACTCTGTAAACAATATATCATATAACATAGTCGTTCCTAATAAAAGTTTATTAATTTAAATATATTTTTAGTCTTAAATTTGAGACTCTTTTATTTTTGTTCCTCAATTACAAAATATATTTCTTTTTTATTAAAAAAAATTGCAAATATTGTTATTAGTTCTCATAGTAAATTTGAAAGATTAAAAAAATATAGTTTAAATCCTTTAAAATAAAGTTGGAAGATTAACGAATTCGAAAGATTAAAAAGAATAAATATTAAATTAAAAGACAAAAAATAAAAGTGTTTTAATTTTTTTATTGATAAATATTAATTGTTAAATTGTTAGATTCTTTATAATAAGAAAAATTGATTAAATTCAGGACATCTTCTTGTCTTTTTCACCTTTCAACCACCAGACCAACTTTATCACTCCATAAGTATTTCAAATTTTAAAAAATAAAATTATAATTAAGTCAAACTTATTTTTAAATTAAAATTAAAAATAAAAAACTTACTGTCATCTTAAGTGAAACCTAAAGTAATTACTAATTAAAAGAGAATATAATAAAATGACAGTCGATTTTTCAGAAAAATAAATTTTACTCTTAATATTATTTATTAATAATTAATATTTTTTAGTGAAAGAAAATAATTTATTAATAAAACAACAACAAAAAATTTTCTAAAGTAATTATTATTTATAAATTATATTTTATTTCATTTATAAATACTTAAAATTTATAAATTATTATATTTTATTTTATTCAAATCTTCAATACTACTATTAAAATAAATATATTAATAACTTTTTCTTACCAATAATTATTTTTTCTTAAAAAATAAATTATTATTTATATTTATCAGTATGTTTTAATTTTAGTTTAATTTTATTCAAATATTAAATAATAATAATAATCTATTATTA
>JAMLFT010009610.1:0-12569 GCA_026544285.1 Pachyrhizus erosus | reverse complement strand
AATTTTTTATTATTTTTATTAATTTTTAGCAAGTTTAATTATTATTATTTTTAATTATTTTTATGTATTAATAATTGTTAACTCATTTTCTTTTTTTTCAATTTATAAAAAAAATTAAAAATTAAAAAATTGAAATTAAAAACTCAATTAAAATTAATTTTAATTTTAAAAATTTTTAAACTAAAACAAGGCCTTAAAAATCATACAAACAGTTATATATTATTAGTTTATAATATCAGTATATGATTATTAAATTCTATAATTAAAGATTTTTAAGGAATCAAAATATTAGATATCTCTTAATTTTAAAAAATAAATATAAATTTTTTTATTAAATAAATCATTCTTTTATATATAAATATAATGAGACTTTACATCATTACACTTATCTTATGAATTAAATATTAAACTCTATTTAAGTATTAAAATTACACATTTGTAAAATCTTATTAAAAATTAAAAAACATGTGACTAACGTCACTTTTTTAATAAGGAGATTGTAAAATTAATGAAAATTTGACCTTCATTATCTCACTTAAAGATGAAATGGATATTCTAGTGTTTTTATATGAGTGGATCATATAAAAGTAGCTACAAACACAAAATATTAAAAAATACCTTATAATTTTAAAGAAAATTTTACTTATTTAATATTTTTGTCTATATTTATATTTAACCGTAACATTAAAAAACAAAAATAACATGATTTGGTATATTATTTTCAACATTTAGAATAAACAGTAAAATATTTTTTTTAACAGTCTTTAATATATTTTTATATTATTGATTCATTCGTTACGAAATCATTATTTACTTTAAAAATGATTTATTTATGAATAACTAATTAACCATTGACCATTTCAAACATAAACTAATAAGGCAACTGTGCGTGTCAAAAATTGTGTTAGATAACGTAATTTCACTCTTCCAAATCCACAATCCCACACTATTTTTTCTTCCTTAAATATAAATTACATCCTTTAAAAAATAATATTTTTTATTATAATTATTTAAATATTATATAATTTTATATTAAAACTTTTTATAATACTTTAATCATTTAATGTACAATAAAAATTAAAATAAAATATTTAATAATAAAAATTAAGATAAAAAACTTTAAAAGATTAAAATTATTTTTTTAAAATTAAAAATAAAAAAAATATTTTTGAAAAAGATGAAATTCATATTTAAGTTTTATTTTTAATTTTTTCTTATTTTTCTAGTTTAATATTTAAATATTTTTCTGGCTCCCAAGTTAACAAGTTTCCGGAGAAACTAGAATAGAAAGAACAAAGCGAGTGATGAGGCAAGCTTAATTGATTACCCACTTTCTTCATTTTATACCAATGGCTATGTCTGTTACTACTTCTCCTTTCCTTCGTCCTCTGCATCAATTACAATTCCCGAAATGCCCTCAGTTTTCTTCTAAATCCCATTTTCGCCCTGGCCTCCTTCACTCCCTATCTCAAAGAACCATTCGTGCTATCTCCGCAGTTGCTGCAGAATCGGTATAACAAACTATCACGCTCTTTTCATCAAATTAAAAAGTTATTACATTTTTTCATAGTCTTTTAAAATTTATACTATTTTTTATTTTTTTTTTATTTCGAAATTTCAATCCTATACACCTTGCTAAGCTTGTATTTTCTTGTAGGCTTTGCATTTTATAAACAGTATATTAAGGGCATAAAGAAAAACTCTGACTTGTGTTAGGATTCTTATTAATTTTTTGCTCAGGAGTTAAGTACACAGCAGGATCTAGCAATTGAAGCAGACATCTTTGCTTGCCCAATATGTTATGAACCATTGAGAAGAAAGGGTCCTTCTGGCCTTAACTTGTAAGTCAGCTAGATATGATATGCATGATGGCAGATGTATTTAATTCTCTATGTGTCAAAAATCCAGTGTTGTAGTAATTAACTAAATGGTTTTTGAACTTTAGATCAGCAATCTACAGGTCTGGTTTCATGTGTAAGAGATGTAAGAAGTCATATTCTAGCAAGGACAGGTACCTGGATCTGACTGTAACTGCCGGATTGAAAGATTACACTGAAATTCAACCCGCTCGGACTGAACTTTTCAGGTATGATTAGTGATATAACCCCAATCTCATGGCATTAGACTGCCCTGTGTTATAACCCGTTGATACTGTAATATAATTGTGTTAGGCATGTATTCTTAATGAGCAATTATCATCATATGTTGCACATACCAGTTTATCAACAATATCTTCGTATATGTCCATTTTTCTGTTTATTTTTTATTAGAGGATAGTTTTTATCTTTTTCCATTTTTATGAGATATTGTTTTAACATGTGATAAAGTTGTAGTATAGTTCAGTTTTCTGCTTGCCCGAATTGTTTGGGAAAGTTCTTATGTTTTCCTTTGTGTTTAACCTGTTATTAGGAGTCCCCTTGTTTCATTCTTATATGAAAGAGGTTGGCGTCAGAATTTCAGGCAAAGTGGCTTTCCTGGTCCTGATGAAGAGGTATGCATTCACTGCCTGTCCTGTAGTTGAAATGTGCCATTAGTTGAAAAAATAATATTCAGGATTCTTGGTACTTGTCCAAAGAGTATTTTGGTAGAACTAGCCAACTTTGTTTAATAACATATTATATATCACAGGATGGAAGTTGAGGCTCTATATCTTTTTTCTTTTTTGCTCCGGCATTAGTATATGCTTACCTCATAGTAATTCAAAACATTTTCTTTGTGATGCAGTTCAAAATGGCTCAAGAGTACTTTGAATCTGCCAAAGGTGGTCTTGTTGTTGATGTTAGCTGTGGTAGTGGTTTATTTTCACGAAAATTTGCCAAATCTGGAGCTTATTCTGGAGTCATAGCATTAGATTTTTCTGAAAATATGCTCCGTCAATGTTACAATTTTATTCAGAAAGATGACACACTTTCAACCACGTATTCTTTTTCTTATCCTATACTTGATTTTGAATTTAATGTCACAAAAGGATGAGAAATTCATATTTTTTGTTTGTATTGGAGACACGGATGCCCTTAATACTGTATCCTTAATTGTTTGCAGTAATATTGCTCTTGTAAGGGCAGACGTTTCTAGACTTCCCTTCTCATCAGGTTCGGTTGATGCTGTTCATGCTGGTGCAGCTTTGCATTGCTGGCCATCTCCCTCCAATGCTGTAAGTTCTGTGTCTCAGTGTTTCTTTGTGTGATGAACGGTAGTGTGTGTGGGTTGGGTTAACCTTTTTACCAAACTGGTAATCATTGTGTGTGCCCATGTCAATTGTAAGCATGAACCAGTATTTAGATAAAAAGGTCGTGCCTTCCATTCACTCTAAAAATGCATGTCTTCTCTATAAGCCTAAGCACCATATATAATTTAGGTTGGTCTTGTAATTACTCATTACTTTCTACATCCTGTCATGCTGCAATTTTACTTAATATGTACTACTTTTTTTAGAGTTGCCAATGTATGAGCTTCAAACTTATATATTATGCTTGGCTTTGTATAAATACAAATCAGTTACTTAATTGGTTCTTCTGAAGTAATAAATGTTTGCTAAACAGAATATTTATTGTGTCAATAAGGTACTGCATAATAAAAACTAGACTTCTGCTTCCAGAGATATTGTCCTGATTGAGTGTCTGAATGTAATATTTTGTATTGAGGCAGATGCACAGAAAGAAAATGCAAGTTCTTCCCTCCCTGATTTTATTGGTCAATGTAGGTGCCTGTAATGTGCATACAGATGCATACATGATACATATGCATGTTTGTATATTATTGAAAGTTAAGCATGTTTATTATAAATAACACCTGTAGTTTAAGTGCATGTTTAAATTATTTTGGAGAGATAGTATCTTATTTTTCAAAGGCTTTCTTGGATAACAAAAATTGTTATTATTTTTCAAAATGAATAGCTGAACTAAGCACACGAACAAATCTTATGTTACTGGTACTCTATCTTCTGGATGAGAATTTATTTCTTGTGAAGAGATGTAACATGACAAATAGTTCCTGCAGCAGCCATAAGGTGCTAGTGCTGCAGCTGTGTGCACTACTTCAAATCACTTACCCCTGTCTCCATAACCTCATTCTGTTAATATTTACCCTGAAATTCTCAAATAATTAATCATGGGATGCCATTTCCTTATTTTATGGTTTTCACATATTTTATGATCAATGTGTTGATTTTTACTTGATCTATATTATTTGCTTGTTCTTCCGCATATCTGTTTCACACTAGTTAAATATTTTAATTTTCATGATGACACTCCCAATATAAATTTTTAATAGGTTGCTGAAATCACCCGCATACTAAAAAGTGGTGGAATATTTGTTGGAAGCACTTTTCTGCGTTACAGTTCATCAACCCCCTGGTTTGTACGCCCTTTCAGAGAGGTATACTCTGATAATAGTTATCTATGATTTTTCTCATATATCTGAAGTGTCAACATTTTGCATGCTGAATGTTCATTGTGGGTGCCTTTTTGTGTGACTTATCATAAATTAGATATCTGTTTTACCATTTATTAAGTTTCCCTTGAATCCCAACCAAGTTGATTTAAAGGTTTTTTGGTTTGTAGAGAACTCCACAAGGCTATGGCTATTTAACAGAGGAAGAGATCAAAGACCTTTGCACCTCATGTGGTCTTACCAATTACTCAAGCAAAATTCAGCAGGCTTTTATTATGTTCACAGCTCAGAAACCATAAAACTGGGTCTCATCTATTTATAACATTGATTCTCCTACTGCATTAATTAATCCCTTATGTAAGTATGTATTTTATCACTTGTTTTTATGTAAAGAAATTGTAAATAAATCAGAAATGAAAAGGAAAATACCTGAGTCTGGTGTAAAGGTTCACAGGTTGTAAAATGCATCGCGTATTGATGCCTAACAATATATCCAAATTCTGACATTTTTTGTAAAGAACATCCATTCTGTATAAGTGCCATATGAGAAATTTGGATTGTGCGGGTCATGATAAGGATGTGGGGAGAGTTCCAGAAAGTAGGGCTATTAGTTGTGACTTGTATTGAAATTGGAAAGGTGATCATATAACTCAACTAATTTTGTAGCCTTGTCCCACATGATATTGTGCTGTGATAAATAATCCTTGCATGTTCGGCCTAGGCCCTATGTTATTACATTGACCATTTGGGATAGTAAGGAATAATATTAACAGAACTGGAAATTTCTACTCTTTTATCTCTGACTGCGAGTGATTTCACTTAACCATCGTCCAATAAGCTTCAATGAAGCTTTTTTTACACGTTGTGACTACGTGCAAATGGCTTTTCAAAACAAAAAACTTTTCTTGACAGTTTGGGGGCTGCATTACTGATTTTGTCACTAAGGCCTGTCATGGATACCACTACACATTGCAGTATGTCGTCAGTGTTTATTATTATTATATTAGGATGAAATCAAATCTATCAATACCCTTCCTTTAGTCGTACAATTACAATACATGTAAAAAAAAAAAACGTTATTAAAGCTTATTTGAAATACAGCACATCATACACGTAAGAAACTGTACTATGCTTTTGTATCTATAATCGCAGTACAGAATTTTCCATTCGATGTGCTATATATGACTTTAAAGTCTAAATCATTTTACATTTCAAATAGATTTAAATAATCTTTTGATTCTTATAAATAAAATATTTTTTTTTAATATTTTAAAATTTTATTTTTATTTTAATTTTTAAATATTAACTGATGATATAATAATAAAATTAATAATTAATAACATCATTAAGATGTTTGACAAGACAATCAGAAATTTTCTTTTATAAATTATATTTAAAATATTTTTTTAATTAATTTGATATTATTAATTGTTTTGAATAAATAAAAATTTAAAAACATAATTTATTAAATGATGTGTGATACACTAAATTAATAAACTCACAACATCATTAAAACAAAAAAAAATTAAAATTAAAATTAAAATATTTAAAAGATTAAAATAAAAAGTTACTTATTTTATTCGGATCAAAATGTTATTCATTCTCCAAACAGAGTAGGCCAAAAAAGAACATTCTGCAAAAGATTTACCTGACCAGGAAATCATAAAACTTTGGCCTGCACATTCTAATATTACAAATTCTTTGTTTGTAATTCGATGAGGATATCTTTATATAATTAATACATGTATTATTAACCCTTATATTATGAGTATAGTTTTTAATTGTTCCCCGCCTTCCACGATTTATCTAAACTAAACATCCGGAGCTATATAACAAAATTGCACACGTCTGTGCAAAGCACATTTCTACCTTTTAAGTTCTGAATTTTCTAAAATCATGTTAGCCTGTCTATGACAAATCCTTTTTACTATTATAGCCCTGAATATTTCACCATTGGAGCAAAGAGTTGCTTACAATTGTTTTCTCCATAGCTGATATGGAAAGAAGGGTTGCAGTTATCGGGGCAGGAACAAGTGGCCTTGTTGCCTGCAAATACCTTTTAGAGTTTGGATTTAATCCAATTGTCTTTGAAGTTGAGGATGGTGTTGGAGGGCTATGGAGACATACCATGGAGTCCACCAAGCTCCAAAGCAAATAAACAAATGTACCAATTTTTAGATTTTCCATGGCCTTCTTTAGTTAAAGAAGATAATCCAAGTCACAACCAAGTGCTAGATTACCTTAACTCCTATGCTGAACATTTTTCCCTCATTCCTTACATTAGATTCAACTCCAAAGTCATCGATATAGATTATGTTGGAGAGTCTAGTGAAGAAATGAAATCATGGGAATTGTGGGGTGGTAATGGCAGGCCTTTCTGCTCCAAGGGAACTTGGCATATTGCTGTCCAAGATACCAAGAATTTATCCACAGAGGTATGTCTTTATAGTTTGTTTTCTTTGGTATGCTATTGTTTTATAATCTGAGGAAACCTTACTTTCATTTATGTATTTCTTGTTTTGTCAAGCATCTCCTTGGATACCTGTATTTTGTTTCTCACTAAAAAAAAGTAGTGACTAATTGACATCATGATATATGTATGCATAAGTTTTAAATTTTTGAATGACATGGAAGATATGATTTGAGTTCTAATAATGAATAAAGAAGCAGCATGTTTATTAGCTTCTTTTTATCATTTGCAATGGTTGCTTTTGCTATATAGTAATAATATATATCAAATTGAACATTTACATAAGCAGGTGCATAAGGCTGAGTTTGTCTTTCTTTGCATTGGGAAATACAGTGGTTTTCCAAACATTCCTGAATTCCCACCCGAAAAGGTCCAGAAGTTTTTAGTGGCAGGGTTATGCACTCCATGGACTACTCAAATTTGGACAATGAGGCTGCTACTAAATTGATCAAAAGAAAAAGAGTCACAATAATAGGCGCACACAAATCTGCTCTTGATCTAGCAGCTGAGTGTGCAAATGCAAATGGTAGGAAATTTTTTCTTAGGAAATTTTCTACACTTACATCAATAGCTAGTTAATAATTATATTTCTCAATTTTCCCCTTCTGATATTTCATTCCACTAATCACTTTTATAGGAGTCACGTATCCTTGTACAATTACCCAAAGGACTGCATACTGGTTTCTTCCAGATTTTAACACTTGGGGTGTTATTGCTGGATTCTTATTCTTTAATCGCTTTGCAGAGCTTTTAGTTCACAAGCCAGGAGAACCCTTCCTACTTGGCCTTGTGGCCACTTTTCTTTCACCACTGGTAACAATAAATGATTGTGTTTGGATAAAATTTTTCATAAATATTAATAAAAAAATATAAAAAGTTAGACGATAAATTTTCTAAAAAAATTCAGTGTATAAATTGATTTTTATGGGTGAGACAAGATTTATTTATATTCTTATTTTCTTTTCTTATAAATATTTATAAAATAATTTATCTAAATAGTACCAAATTGTTATATATATTTATCTCTCATATATTGTTACTTATAATTTAGAAGTAAAGAACAGTATGTTCATATATGGTTCCACACTAAAAACTTTCAGAGATGGGGAATTTCTAAACTTCTTGAAACTGCTCTAAAATGTAAGCTGCCATTGAAGGAGTATGGATTGGTACCTAATCACAGCTTTCTTCAAGATCTCCCCACTTGTCTGCTTGGGGTGTTTCCTGATAACTTCTTTGACAAACTAAAAGAAGGATCCATCATTATAAAGGAATCACAAAGCTTTAGCTTCTGCAGAGAAGGTGTAATCATTGATGGAGAAGCTAAGCCCCTAGAAACAGATATAGTAATTTTTGCCATTGGATACAAAGGTGACCAAAAAATAAAAAACATATTCAAAGCTCCAATCTTCCAAAATTACATCATTGGGCCTGCGACACCAACAGTTCCACTCTACAGGTCGGTATTTAGTTTGGTTTAGCTCACTTTTCTTCCCCAAGCTGTTATTTATTATAGACTTAAGCGTGTTTTTTTTTTTAAGATTAAATATGGATTTGATTCATAAAAAATAATGTCTCGTTGGTTTTAGTTTTTTTAAACAAATTAATTTTGATCTTTTAAAAATTATTATTATTTATTTTAATCTATAATATCAAGTAATATTTTGATTTTAATTTATGTTATCTTTTAAATGATAGCATAATAGTGACTTTAATAGTCTAATGATTCATCATGTCATCAAGAGTTTAACAAAGAATAATTACGTGTAATTTTTTTATCAAATCATATTTTTTATTAACTAATTTAACATCACTAACTGTTTTAAATACATATGAATTTAAAAATACAGTTTACTGAAAAAAGAATGATGTGATTGTCTTATTATACTCTTTGATGATATGATAAGTCAATGAACTATTAAAGTTATTATTATAACATTATTTAATATTTTTATAACATCATTTAATATTGTTACTTGACAATAATAACTAAAACAAAAAAAGAAATCAAAGAACCAAAATAAAAAAAATCTTAAGGACCAAAATAAAAAAAACACCATCTTTTAAGAACCAAATTAATATTTAAGTTTCTCTGCTATTAAAATATATTGAATTTAATATTTTTCTTGTCCATAAATGTTTTTAGATTTTTATTTTTAGTCTTTTAATAAATTTTTAGCATTTCTTGTTTCTATATTTTTCTTTTGTTAACATTATCAATTACTACTATCTAATAATAAACATTAATTATTGATAATATTACAACATTAGTATCTCATAACTTATTATATTATCAATAAATTTAATGATATAATCACATATAATTTTTTTTATAAACTATTTAATTTTTTATATGTTCAAACCAGTTGATAACATAAGATTTGTTGATGAGAAATTAAAAATATAATTTATAAAAAAATAACATATGTAGTTATCTTATCAGTTTTCTTGATAATATAACAAATTATTATCCTATTAACACTCTTGATATATTATCATTGTTACTTAATTAAGAATAAATTTGTTAAGAGAATAGAGACAAAAACATTAAAAATTTGGTTAGATACTAAAAGAAAAAATCTGTAAAAGTTCGGACAAAAATATATTAACCCAAATTTATTTAATTTTAATATTTATAATTTTTTAAATCAATTTATGATTTTATTAAATTACATGTTTAAATGAATTTAGTCTTTTGTCATTAATTTTGCTTTTGATGACGGGTCATAATTAGGCTATGTCATATATGGATAATTTGTTAGCAGCGGTATCACTTAATCTAACAATAATAACTAAAAGCATGTATTATTGCGTTTCGATAAAATTAGAGATCAGATAAAAAATTAATTATAACAACTTAAATCAAAATTAATTTTCAAAAAAGAAAAATATATATTTAAGTCTTTATTATTATTGCATAAATATTTTCATAATTGTAATATGAGTTTCAGTTTTATGTTAGTGTAAAAAAATTATATTTGTTTTAGATCATGATGATAATGGTATAAAATATTTATCAATTTTGTTAATGATTAAGTTTTGTAAAAAAAATACTAAATGATGATTTATAATAGGATGTTTTCCTCTTAATCAATCACCTATAGTATCATTTCTTGTCTCAATTGGTTACTTATAATAGAATTTCTTCTTAATTACATTATTTTTATTTACAAAATTCAAACTTGATATCTTAATAATCTAAGTCTAATTTTAATCAAACTAACAATATATTAATAAAAACTTTTATCCCTTAACTTAATTACTAGTACCCTTATAATTCATTCTTCCCCATACTAGGACAGAAAAAGAAAATAAAAATACTACCATTAAAGTAGCTCAAACAAGTTATTATATTTATATAAACTTTATCTCCTATCTTTACCAGTATATTTATTAACACTTATTACACATGCTAATTTATTATTATAGGCTAGTAATAGTTTTTTTTTTTACTTGTGAGTGTGTAGACTATTTATTTTTATAATGTTATAGATTTAGTTACTCCTTTATTTTTTATAATTACAAAAAAAAATATCTTTTAGTCATTATATTTAAAAGTTATTTATTTTAATTGTTACACATCTATTTTAATCCTTTTTAATCTCTATGATCTAAACTCGTATAAAAATTAAAAGAGATTAAAAATAGTATGTATATATAAAAATAAAACAGGATAATTTATAATTATAAGAATTAAAAAATAATTAAACTATAATTTGATTACATAAAGATTCTAAAGATTACCTATGTTGTAAAAATTCAGACAAACAATTCACCCTCGAATTCCACAGTTGGCAATGGTAGGATACGCAGAGGGTGTATCAAATATTTTTGCCTCAGAGATGAGAAGTTTGTGGCTGGTGCATTTCTTGGATGGAAACATAGAAATACCAAATATAAGAGAAATGGAAAAGGAAGTGAAATTGTGGGAAGACAATATGAAACAATATGGTGGAAGATATTATTGGAAATCATGCATTGCTAATTGTGGAATATGGTATTATGATCAATTGTGCAAAGACATGAAGCATAACCCCAGAAGGAAGAAAGGTCTTTTTGCAGAGTTGTTTCAACCATATGGCCTCGCTGATTATGTGGGTCTTTCTCGTAAATGACAATTTCAAAGCAATCAAGTTTGTTTGGTTGTTGCATCTCTTCCATAAAATTTCATAAAATTTATAATGGTTTGTTTTAAAAATTAAATTCACGTTATTCATTGGGGTTAGTCTAGAGTTTGCATAATATCAGGACTGACAAAAAAAAAATCTATTTATTCTTCATCCATCCACTCGTTTATGAAAAATCCAATCCATCCATTGTTAAAATAAAGAATTGAATTGGATATGATGCATCACATAATTAAATAGATGGATTCTTGTTTGAAAATAAACGTCAATGAGAAACAACAAAAGAAAGAATACTAAGAGTTACATGAAAAACTCAAATTGAAAAAAAATCTCGAATAAAGAAGTTGTGAATCCACTATATCAAATAGGAAATAGAACTAGAACAGTATGTATGATTACAAAAGCATCTAATTATGCAAAACTTGTAAACACATTATATATATATATATATGGGAGGGTGAGTTAAGAAAATTACTTTCTTATAATTTATTTTTTAAAATCTAATGATTGTAATGAGTAATTTTTATTAATCAATTAGCTTTCTAACATTAAGTTAAGACTTTATTTAGGATAATTTTTTATTTTTAGTTTTGAATTCTTTAAAATTAAAACCAATTTAGTTTTGAGTTTTAGTTATTTTTAAAATTTTGTTATAAATTAAAGATGAAAAATCAGTCAATAATTATCTTATCTTATTTTATTATGAAATAATGTAATATAAAAAATTATCAAAATATAAAAATAATTAAACTTGCTAAAGATTAATAAAAGTAGTAAAAAAATTTAAAAATATATAAATTTTTATAACAAAAATAAATATATTAAAACTATACGAATAATAAAAATAGCACAACCATAACAACAATAATAAAAATATATAACAGAAATGTTTTTACAACTTATATTTTATTTCTATTAAGCAAAAAATTATACATGAATAAATAATAATAACATTAAAAAATATTAATGTGGTGGTAGTAATGATAATGATAAGAGCGACAATGATAATAATGACAATAGGTGATGATGTTAATGGTGTTGGAAAGTGGTGATGACACCGATAATGATAGAGAATAGTGGTGACAACAAACAATAACAATGATAGAAATATTTATTGTCAAAAGTAGAAAAAACGTGTTTTAAAACTAAAAACAAAATTTACAAAAAAAAAATCTTAATTTTAAAAATGAATATAAAAGTATTTTGAAATTGAGTTAAAAATAATTTCAATTTTATTTTTGTCAAACAAGTTTTGTTTTAAAAATTGAATTTAAAAATCAAAAATTAAAAACTTACAACCACCTAAACAAATCCCAACTTTTTGTTTTGTTTGATAGAGAAAAGAAATAAAATAAATGAAAATAAAATAGATAAATTAAAGTATGTAAAAAATAAAGTAAAAATAAAAAATAAGTAAAAAATAACCCAATGAGTCACATAAATTTTAAAATTATTTTTACTAAAATTTACTCTACTAATTAATTTATATTATTGACTTAATTATGTTTTTAGTCTTTGAAATTTGAGATAAATTCGATTTTAGTTTTTCAAATTTTAAAAAATTTATTTTAATTTCTTAG
>JAMLFT010009609.1:0-12569 GCA_026544285.1 Pachyrhizus erosus | reverse complement strand
TATATATATTTCAACTTATTTATTATTTTATTTTTAAATATTATTTAAAATTAGTTAAATATCTATAAACTCCATATTTATAAATTTAATATTTTTAATTATTATTTTTTATAAAACATATTTTAATAAAATTGAGAATATGTATTAATGTTTTATTTCTTTCCAATGACAAAAAATATATTTATATATCTATAAAATATTTATAATTTTAATAAAATAAAATAATAAACAATAAATAAATATATTTTAATTTAAAAATTAATTATTGATAAAAATAATAATATATTATTAATGTTGTTTTTCTAGCATTTTTAATAATATTTAAAATTTGAATAAAGTTAAATTAAAAAGTAGTGTTTGCTCATATAGACACATAATAATGTATTATTTAATTTCTATTACTACTTAATATTAATTTAAAAGTATATGATAAATATAATATTACTCCTTAATATTAAAATTTTTAAAATTAATATTTATTATTAAAATTATATAAAAATAAAAATAATGTCAATAACTTAATTTTTATTAAATATAATTAAAATATTGAATTCAATTATATACAATTATAAAAGTAAATAATCGATGAAAAATTAATTTTTTAAGTAAATTTTACTGTATAAATATATAGATATCAATAGCAAATATCTTAGTGTTGAATATGTTTGGATAAAAGATAAAAAAAAGTAGTATTTTTATATATTTGAATGCATATTTGAAAGTTTTAATATACAAAATAAAAAAGCACATTAGGACAAAAACTATGTTTAAGCTTCAGTGAAATCTAAACACCATGCAGTAAGAAGCGATGAATCTTTACATTAGAATAGAAACGGCTTACTGAAAAAATATCACGTATAGGTTGGTGGAAACATTCTCCTACTTTCCCGCTCATTCCATCCTAATGAAAATTGATAATTTCTATGATGAAAATACAACAGTAACGAAAAGCCAGGTGTAGCCGCCAAACTGAACGGTGACGACATTCTGCACCGCCCGTCCACAATCCACGTGGCAGCCTCTGAATTCATCAACCCTTGCCACGCCGCCATTCTCGCCCTACCCCCTCCCTCTCCCCTCTTATCCCTCCCCAAAAAGCTTTTTGGCTTTGACTCCTCATAGGAGGAAAGCGATTGATCAAGATTAAGAATGTCTGGCCATTGTGATTGTTGCGGCGGAATCCCTCCTGGGATTCTGCTAATGCGAGGCAAAGAATGGAATTTCCACACGCACCGCTATATGGTCTTGCTTGTCACCTTCGTCGCCTACGCCTGTTACCACGCCTCCAGAAAACCCACCGGAATAGTCAAGAGCGTCTTATGCCCCGAACACAAAGGGATCAGCCAGGGTTGGAGCCCCTTCAACGGTCACGATGGAACGTCAAAGCTGGGTGAGATCGATGTAGCGTTTTTGGCTTGTTACTCGCTTGGGATGTATGTGGCAGGCCACTTGGGAGATACCCTGGACCTGCGCTTGTTCCTCACAACCGGAATGATCGGTAGTGGCATATTCGTTGGACTCTTCGGCATGGGCTACTTCTGGAACCTTCATTTCTTTTGCTTCTACCTTTCCATGCAAATGATCGCCGGCTTGTTTCAAGCCACGGGTTGGCCTTCTGTTGTCGCGGTCATCGGTAACTGGTTTGGGAAAAGGAAGAGAGGTCTCATAATGGGGGTATGGAACGCCCATACCTCCGTTGGTAACATTACCGGTTCTCTTCTTGCCGCTAGTGTTTTGGATTATGGGTGGGGTTGGTCTTTTGTTGTGCCTGGTGCTTTGATTGTTTTTGGTGGCCTCTTTGTTTATTTGTTTTTGGCTCCTTATCCCGAGGGAGTGGGGTTCAATTGTGTTCATGCTGGTGATGAAGAGGCTCAGTTGAATAATAAAGATGCTGTTTGTGTTCCTGGAGAAGGGTCTTCCCTGCATAGGAAGAGCGTTGGGCTTCTTGAGGCCTTCATGATTCCCGGGGTGATACCTTTTGCGTTGTGCCTTTTTTTCGCCAAGCTTGTTGCCTACACCTTTTTGTATTGGTTGCCCTTTTACTTGACTCAGACAGGTAATCATCCATCGTAAAATTTTATGCTGTAGCTCCTCCATTAAGATTAAAAAAATACTTTTTCTGTTGTGTCAATTGATCAAAGGTGTTTTGTTGAGCCTATTTTTAAACGTGTAAGCAGTTGAAGCACATTCTTCACGGAAGAGTTAACTTTCATGATATACGACAACAATCTGACTGAAATGAAAATATTTGACCATACCTTGGGAGATAATGGTTTTCTATAATTATTCTTCACAACCCTTGTAATATTTGTTGGATTCCTCTTTGAAGATCAAACTATAGCAATGGGTGGACTAGTGTGACCCCAATTTCATGTTCTGTTTAGTTTTTTTGGTTAAAAGCCTATCAAAATCTCTCTTCTGGTTGTTCTTGTTTAAACCCCAAAAATTTTGTATATTCGATGGTGTGGCCTGGCCAATTAATGTAAATTTCATGGGTTATAAATCTTCATATCTTCATGTTGCAGAAATTGGTGGGAAGTATATCTCTGTTAAGTCTGCTGGAAACCTTTCAACCTTGTTCGATGTAGGGGGCATTGTTGGGGGTATCCTTGCTGGCTACGTATCTGATAAACTCAATGCTCGTGCTATAACTGCAGCCAGCTTCATGTATGCAGCGATTCCTTCCATGCTTTTATACCGGCATTATGGGAATGTTTCTATGAATGCCAACATTGGACTTATGATGTTGACTGGATTATTTGTAAATGGGCCTTATGCACTTATCACCACCGCGGTCTCTGCTGACTTGGGCACACACAGTTCTCTCAAAGGAGATTCTCGTGCTCTAGCTACAGTGACCGCTATTATAGATGGTACTGGATCTGTTGGTGCAGCTCTTGGCCCTCTTCTTACTGGATTTATTTCAACAAGGGGATGGAATGAAGTTTTCAGTATGCTAGTTCTTGGTGCTTTTATTGCGGGGCTTCTTTTGTCACGTTTGATCATAGCAGAAATTGCAGAGAGAAGTGGCAAACCTTTATCAAGTGGACAGCAAAATCGTGAAGGTAATATTTCAAAAAGTAGTAAATTCATAGAAACTCATCAGAATAATAGAAAGAAAAAGCTTCTATTAACACAAGAGTACAAGTGATTCCCATGACTTTCGAGAGGCCTGAACTCTCCCACAACAATCTAAATTCCTTCTTGAATCACGAGATAAAATCCTCTCAACTCCTCTTCCTATTTATATACACCATATTCATGACCCACTTTCCTCACCAAGTGACCTACTAATTGACTAATTAACCCCAAAGTAACTAACACATCATAATTAACTGCTAATAGAGGTTATCTGACATAAATCTGTCTAAACACGGGGTCAACAAGTCATATAATCAATGGATAAAATAGTAGTTGTTGAAATTCTGAATTTAAGAAATAAATAAAATCATGTATGCATATTGTATCTAGGCATGCACCTTTGATGTCGTGTGGAAAAGCATGCTGTACCCTCGTGTGTTTATTCATTTTCTTTGACCATATTATTAAGAAATATGTTTGAATTGCATTAAACTCAGACCTTGAATTTGTCTGTCTGATTTTTCACCCCTTGTAATGCTTTTGACATACTGTTGATCTTTGGCAGCCACCGCATCTCAACCGCTTCTGGAGGAGGAAAGGTGACACTGATCAGGTCCTCGTAAATCGTCAAATATAATGCTCAATACGTGGGTTGTAAAATGAAAAAGTTGTAAGTCTTTGTTAATAACTCTGACTCTAGCATTCAGCACCCACTTCATTGTTCATTTTACTGACGAGTAAATCAACAAGTAGAATTAAAATCCATTCAATCAGCTCTCCAATCAATTTGTTGTCTAGACTCTGGAAGGTTCCAAACGGGGATCACAATTCACTAGTGGAGATGGAACTTGATTCCTTTTCATCGTGAATTGATTTTCTGAAGGGATAATTGTGGAGACTGACTGCTTGTACTGAATCATCTTGAATTTTGACACTAAGTGAACAACACTTATTCCCTTAATTCTTGTGTCACACTCGTGTTCAAGGAGCCTCTTTTAAATTTTGTCTGCAATAGATTAGGATATACAGCCAAGTTTCTAACTTGATCACAACCCAAATCCCCCTCCATCCATCTCAAATCTTGTCATCATCAGATGTTAGTCAATTCAACTTGTATATGAAAATAAATGAGTAAATCTCGGTACATACTAGGATACGTGTGTTAGTTTTGTTTGTGAACTCTGCTTTATGTATGAGTGGCGGATAGACCATCATTACTCGTCTTCATTTATCCCCCTCCTCAGCTGTAGCATATATGGGTTGGTATGTTTTTGGGTGACACAAGTGACAAGTTAATTGTATGTGCGTTTGTCGGTGTGTTTTCTTTATTCATGAAATCATGCTGTAAATTTTAACTATAATATATTTCGAGTATACTATTCATTTTCCTGTTTCTGAAGAAATGGCCATATATGAACTATGAAGACTCCGTTAGGATAATGGTCTTCTAAAGGCTAGATTTAGACCATAGGAAAGAGAAGTGGCTTTTCAGTTGGCATGTTTCTTCAGCTTATAAAATGGTTATATTACCCACTTATTATAAGCCATGCAGTATACAAGTCTTTTTTTTTTTTTTTTTTTTTCTTCTCCAAATTCTTTTGGTGGTGTTTAATACAGGGGATCAAAATCAGTGTTCAAGCTATATATATATATTTAGATAAGACTATATTTAGGCAAAGTCTTTTCTATAGTGACAACTCTAAAATTCAAATCACTAATGTTATTAGGAAAACTTGTTCTGAGTTACAATCAACTCCAATACAATGCATCACTTTAAATGCTTTTAACCTATAATTAAACCTATTTACTTAATAAAATAATTATGTTTAATCAATTAAACTCAAATAAAATAAATATGTTGAAATTTTAATGGCTTGAAAAAGAAGCAGCCTCCTGTCCCCACCCACCCCCGGGTCCAAGAACAAGGTGTCAGTAACCTATTCTGGTGTTCTCCACTCACCGACTGTCTGATACTTATCTTACGTTGGAAGCATATGGGATAACAGCTAGACACCAAACAAAGGAAGACACGACAAGGTCATTAACGTAGTTAATGTGAAAGTGATAGATGAATGTGTCCTTTCCGAAAGTTCAAATATGCAGAAACATAATCCTACGATTTGATAAAACAAGGGCCGGATCTTTGTCCTTTTGTTTCATTTTAATTTTAGATAAAGTAAAATTTATTTAAAAACGGGAGTAAGGAAAATCTTTGCCCTTTACATCAAGATACAGTTCTAATTTTATAATAAGCACATAGACATAATTTAGGATTTGACCACCATTTATAATAAGACATTGATGTTATTTCAAGTTTGGCTTTTATCATACAATCAGTTTGTAACTTTGATAAATTCCACCACCTCTTCTTCATTCATCTGAGAAGCATTGGAAGAAATTGGGTTCCTATGTATTCATATAAACCATAATATGCAAAAAGCCAGATAAGTTTCCTGATATTATTGTGTTTCTTTTCTAGATTTGACTAAAAATGCTTTTCTGCATAAGTTGTTAAAATGCTTCTTGTATACCTGTACTTTAGTTTGTCGAAGCAGACTATATGCTAATTTGATTGTGTATTTCCTGTGTTTGCCGTCCAAAGCCCTAATCTGAATATTTCTTAATTAAATTTTCATAATTATGATGATAGTCAATATGCTTTTAAATAATTCTCTCGGCGAATTAAATTATCACTTTCACTCCATTTTTCCAAGATCTCCTACCACTCATCATTTCCTCCTTACATGTTAAAATTTGGCAGTCTCCTGAAAGATTCTTTTAAAGCTCTAATTCATACCTAATTCTCATGTCAGAATATAACATTACTATTATTTCCTACTTTTATACCAAATTTCAGTCTAGATTCCATTTCTCATATTTAACTACCAAGATCTTGATAAAAAAAAAATCTTGAAAGAACCACGCCACAATAGTTAAGTATTGTAGTTAAAGATCCTAAAGTCTTATAAATTTTTATTAAAATTTCAAATTTTTTACCTTACAATTAGATCCTAACATTCCACCATATTTCACAACTTTAGGACCTATGCAAGCTAGTTGTGCACTAGCCGTTTGGCTAGTCTTGAGCGAACATTGCAATGTTGGTGTCATCACCTTTGTATTGTTCATTTGCAACTAAGAGACATGGTGGAATACTCTAGATTGATAAGCACCCAAGTACTTGTAGAACTCCATTTTCTAGTTTGGAATAGTCAATTGCAAGATTCTTATAAAGCTTCCATTGTTTTCCAATTATCATGCCATAGTGTGATACTACTAATATTTTCTACTTTTATACCAACTTTCTTTTATAATCAAATTTCTCTCTTCATGTCACTCTTTTCTAGCTCTCATAGATCTCTCCACCATGTAGATATATATATATATATTTTTAAAAATCTTCCTCTTTCATTGGATTCCATTTTCATATTTTTCTACCATAATTTTAATAAGAACCTTGGGAGAACTACACTTCAAAAGCTAGCTATTGTGGTTGGAGAGCTTATGGCATTATAAACCTTGCATTAAAATTTATACTTCCAATGTAGGGCTTAAGTCCTATACCTTGCAATTAGATCCTAACATTCCACTAGAATGTTAGTCTTTGGACCTTTGTAGACTATCTATGTACTAACATTTTAACTAGTCCAAGTAAACATTGTAATGTGGGTGTTATCAACCACATTGCGTTTACTAATAACAAACATAGTCAAAGACTTTAATATTTAATACCAATTGATGAGCATCAAAGCACTTGGAAAACTCCATTTCCTAATTTGGAATAATCTATTGAAAGATTTTTTTAAAGCTCAAATTTCTTCCCTATAATCTAGTTTCATACCAACTTTCTTTTATAACCAATTTGTCATTCTTGTATCACTTTCTTCTAGCTTCCTTAAATCTCTCCACCATGTAGACCTTTTTTTGGAAATATCCCTTTCTCTTCCTAGATTCCATTTCCTATATGTTACAACCAAGATCTTGATAAAAATCTTGGGAAAACCACACTACAAAGCTTGTTATTATAGTTGGAGAGTCCAAGCTCACATAAACCTTACATTAGAATCTCATGCTTCCAATGTGGGACTTAAGTTTTATACTTGGAATTGGATCCTAACATCTCACCAAGCTTTGGAACCCTAATGCCATGCAAGTTGATTATGCATTGGTCCCTTTATTAGTTTTAAGTGAAAACTTTAATACCAATATCACACCTGTGCTACTTGTTTGCAATTAAGACATGGTGGATAGGGAACTAAGCATATAAATACTTCACCAAACATCTCTTATTACTTAATGTAGGACTTAAACACCACTCAATACCAAGTCCCTATCATAGCACCTTCCTTGAGAGTTCATGACTTGATGAATGCATTTTATGATATCCCTTTTTAAGATATTAACAAGTTCCTAATGCCAAATGATAAAGAACCTTAGGAGAATATCACAAAAGCTAGTTATAAACTCCATATTAGAATACCATAGTTTTAATGTGGGTGGTCTCAAGTCCCATACCTTAGCAATTAGATCCTAATAAATTTGGTTTTTAAAAGACTCTATCCTAACTAACATCCTCCATTTCCATTTCCTAGTAAAGCCAAATTAAAAATTGCTAAATCTTTAACACCTAAGCCATTTTTTTTATTGACAAATCTTGTTCCAATTTACTTAAGTAATGTTTTTCTCACCTGTATTCCTATCTCAAAGAATATTCTTTGAATGTTTAAAAGACGAAATTACTATTTCTGGTACTTTGTAAAGAAACATAAAGTACATTTATAGAAGAGACAAGCTAAGACAAGACAAGATTGTGGAGAGCAATTTAAACACCAAAATAAATGTTTTTGCCTCTCCACATCAATAATCTTGAATTCATCTTTTCTAACAAAGGATTATAAGTGTTTGATCCCTTGTCATTAACATGCATTGGAATGCCTAAATAATTAAAAGGTTAATCCTCATCATTAAAATTCAGGAGTTTTGCCAAATCAATAATTATGTCAATGCTAAAATTAGTATTGGTAAATTTTCTCTTGCAAAAGTTTACTTTTGATCTCTAAACTTGTTAAAAAATTTGTAACAAATATTTTATTCTTAGGATATTTTTTTCATTGTTTTCCCCAATGAGAATTGCATCATCTACATATTAAAGATGATAAATTTCAATTTAGTTTTCTTTAATCTTATAGTGTTTGAATAGATCTTTTTAATTAAGTCTACTCAATTATCATACTAGAATGTCCAAGACCTTCTACTATTATAGTTGAGAGATGGCTTGTTTTAGATGTCTTGATATGGAGAATGCTTCTATTTGTTTACCACTTATCAACACTAATGTTATGAGTGCTTCTATTCATCAATCCAATCCTTCCACTTGTTATGAAAATCCAATATATTGATCGTGTAGTATAAATCATTTTAAGTTGCTAAATCAAAAGCCCTTTTTAAATTGATTTTAAAAATGACATGAATTTATGAATTTTGTGTACATCATCTTGCTACTCTATCCAAGATAAACCTATCCCTCAATTAGGCATATTAGCTTTTAAAAATAACATATTTTAATACCTTTTTAGTCTTTACACTAGTGCCTTAGCCACAATTTTTTAGATGTTTTCTATAAAAAAAGGCATGCTTAAACTCTAAGAACCTTAAAGAAATCTTCTTTTTAAAAATTAAGCATCTATATGAAAAGTTATAACATCTAGAATTTTTTTCATTAGCATGAATATCATTTATTATCTTACAAACATCAACCCAAAAACTAATTAAGTGATATGGATTAAGCTCCTTATTAGCACAATATTATTAATTATTTATTTGTTTTTAAACCTTTTTTTAACTAAATTTTTATTAAGGGTTAAAGGTAATTTTCATAAGTTTCATTAATTATTTTTTGTGGTTACAAGTTTCATTAAGTTTTAAATATATTGAATGTTAATATATTAAGATAAGAGTTTGACAATAATAAAAGTGATAAAAAAGTTATAATGTTGTATAAATATTATCTACGTGTCAATGAATATATTATTGATATCGCCATGAATTAAATTTTAAAAAAATGAAGTGAACTCATATGCTAACTTATTTACAACTTGTAATAAATTAAACTAGACCAACAAGTTTTTAGTCTTAAGTAAATTACTCCAAGTCTCCAACCTAGCAATTTTGCTTTTGTTTGCCTACAACTACAATAAACCATTCTAAATGGATCAAACTGTGAACAAAGAATATGTTTTTTTTTTCTACTTTTCAAAATGAAGAGTACAGTATCTCTAAATAGTCTCAGAATAAACTTTTCAAATTCACATTTATTTCCTGATAATTGCTATGCTATAAATGTCATTCAAAATTAGAAATATGCTATAAATGATATTTAAAACTAGAATTAAAAGTAATTATTCTTGACCATTTAAATTCCTGCTTGCTTGAAAATAAAACTAATAGTTTTGAGTTTAATGTTTAACAAATTCCTCCCTTAAACTCAAACCTTTCTGATCCTTCATTCCAATCATCTCCTTCAAGTTTTTAAACAAAATTGTTGGCAAAGACTTTGTAAAAATGTCTGCTACTTAGTCATGACTTGCAACATGCACTATTTTTACTTCTTTATTCTTCACATGTTCCCTAATAAAATGAAAATGAGCATCAATATGCTTACTCCTCTCATGATGAACCAGATTCTTTGCTAATTCAATAGCTGATTTGTTGTCGACTTGTATTTTTGTTGCCTCAAGTTGTTACAGATTTAACTCACGTAATAAATTTGTTAGCCAAATTGTGTGACACACACACCAAGATGCTGCAACATATTTCGCCTCACAAGTTGACAAAGTTACAATTGGTTGCTTCTTTGAGATCCATGTGAATGTTGTATTCCCCATGTAAAACACATATCCTGCTGTACTTTTTCGATCATCTACATCTCCATATCAATCATTATCAGAGTATCCTACCAACTTAAATTCATTTGTCTTTGAGAAAAGTAGCTCGAGTGATTTTGTTCCTCGAATGTATCGAAGAATTATTTTAATAGCTTTTATTTGTGAGCGTCTTGGATCCTCTATATATCGACTTATTATACCAATACTATATGCAATCTCCGACCTTGTACATGTGAGATACCGTAGACTCCCTACTAAACTACGGTATTCATTTGCATTCACTTGGTCTCCTCCCTCAAATTTAGAGAGTTTCATATCGAGCTCCATCGGCGTTGTTACCAGATTATAATCTTCCGCCTTGCTTTTCTTTAGAATATCCTTTGCATATGCTTCTTGTGACACAAAAATTCCAAAATCTCCTTGTCTGATCTCAAGGCCAAGAAAATACTTCATCAATCCTAAGTCTGTCATTTCAAACTCTCGCGTCATAGCGTCTTTAAAATCTTCAACTATCTTCTCATTACTCCCTATGAAAATGAGATCATCAACATAAAGAGCAACAAGGAATAAATTATCTTCTTTCTTTACGTATAATGCATGCTCATAAAGACATTGTAAGAATTGATTCCTTTTGAAGTAAGTATCAATTCGGGTGTTCCATGCTCGGAGCGCTTGTTTAACCCATAGTGCTTTCTTTAGCTTTAACACTTTGCTCTTTTTTTCATATTTCATATACCCAGGTGGTTGCTCTACGTAGATTTCTTCTTCAAGGACTCCATTTAAAAATATGGATTTTACATCCATTTGATAGATTGGCCACTCAAGTTATACAACAAGAGATAATAGAAGTTGAATTGTCTCCATTCTTGCAATCGGAGCAAAAACTTCATCATAATCGATTCTTGCCTTTTGTCTGTAACCTTTTGCAACTAGGCGTGCCTTGTACCTTTCAATCTCCCATTGGGCATTAATCTTTTTCTTGTATACCCATTTTACACCTATGGATTTATATCCTTTTGGCAACTTTACTAAGTCTCGCATTTCATTTATTTTAATTGCTCTTATCTCTTCATCCATTGCAGCTTTTCATTTCTTGTCTCTTACTGCTTCCTCAAATGCAATGTTCTCTGAGTCTGCTAATAAGCAAATCAAATGCACTTTATTAGTTAAGTTGTATAGATCTTATAGGCTTCACATCTTAGGTTGGTGTGGCTCTTCTTCTTCTTCATCATGATCTAAAGAAATTATTAGAGTATATATTGGTGCAACACTCAATGACTCTTCTTGTTTTGGCTCCAATTGGTTCTTCCAATCCCATGTGCTTTCTTCATTCACTTGTACGTCTCGACTTACAATAACCTTTTTGTCATTTGGTTCAAACAACTTAAAAGCCTTTGTCTTCTCTTTATATCCAATAAACACATATTTCTTACTTTTATCATCGTGTTTGGTTCTTCTTTGGTCTGGTACATGCGCATAGGCCACACTACCAAATACTTTAAGGTGTGATATAGTTGGTTTATGATTGCTCCAAGCTTCTTGCAGTGTTTGATTTTCCAATTTTGTATGTGGGCATCGGTTTTGCACATACACAATACATTGCACTACTTCTGCCCAAAATTCTTTCAGCATATTTTTACTTTTCAACATTGATTGAACCATATCCAGTATCGTTCGATTTTTCCTTTTCGCGACGCCATTTTACTGAGGCAAATATGGTGCTGTCAGGAATCTTTTAATACCTTGTTCCTCACAATAGTTTGTGAAAGCGATTGACATGTATTCTCCACCTCTGTTCGACCGTAAAGCCTTGATGTATAAATTGGTTGTTTTCTCCACCATCACCTTGAATTTTTTGAATACCTCAAATGCTTCTGATTTTTCTTTCAAAAAATAAACCTAAGTTTTTCTTGTATAGTCGTTAATGAAAATAAAGAAATACCCCTTCTCACTAAAAGACTTAGGAGTGACTGGACCACATATGTCAGTATGAATAAGCTTGAGAAGTCTCCTTGCATGATATTCTGCCTTTTTTTGAAAATTTGTCCTTGCTTGCTTACCCAGTACACAACCTTCACAAAATTTCTTCATGTAGTTCATGTTCAGTAACCCATGAACCATTTTCTTGTTTGCTAACTCTTTTAGCCTGTCGTAATGTAAGTGTTCAAATTGTAAAGGCCATAACCATGCTTTGTCCTCCATATTGACTTGCAAACACCTCTCTTGTATATTCTTTAAGTTGAGTTTGAACATCCGATTCTTCGTCATCTCCACGCGTGCGAGCACTCGTCCATTTTTGTCCTTCAAGTGCAACATTCGGTCTTTCATGATAATCGAACAACCTTTCTCCAATGATTGTCCCATACTAAGAATATTACTTTTCAAGTTAGGTACATAATAAACGTCCTCCATTTTACCTTCTTTTTCATCCTTTTAGGAAAAACATATTTTTCTTCGCCCTTTGACTGGAACCTTCGTTGAGTGTCCAAAAGTCAGGTACATATGATTGCTAGCATCAGTGTCCAAATAATGTAACATCCCAAATCCATATATAATATTAATTTCAAAGTTTACTTTTTATCATAGTATGTGGGTGAATGTTTA
>JAMLFT010009608.1:0-12570 GCA_026544285.1 Pachyrhizus erosus | reverse complement strand
AAAGAACTATAAATATTTATGTAAGAGGGAATATAAGAATAGGAAGAGAAAAATAAGAAAGAATTATTGGAATTTTAGAAATTTTTTTGAAACTCAAATAAAAATTTAAAAATATAAATAGAAAATAAAATAAAATAATAAAATGGGAAAAAGAAAAGGAAATAAAGAAAACCAATTGCCTAGGCTCGAACCCAAGACACCTAGGTAAGTAGCAAAACCTAGGAGAGTAGCAAAACGTGCTACCACCTGGACTGTGCGTCTTGGATGTAAGTTAAAGCACCAAACAAATAGAAGTAGTATAAAAGAGAAATAGAACGAAAAAACATAAAAGCAGAGAATAAAAAAGGAGTGGGGGCGGATTCAAAGCACGTAACGTAGGCGACGAGAGGAATTAGAGGAGAGTGTAAGTGTCATTAGACCGTTAGGCCCATCGCTGAAAATATATGAAAATAAAATCTACATAAACTTACCTCAAACCTTAAATCGTCATTGAAGCAGCTGACGAAGCTTCTCCCCTTGAGCTGGAATATTCTATAGGCCGCCACACCTATCAACTGGACCTACCTTGCTACAACTGCTCTCGTCCATAGCTTATGAATTGTTTAAGCATAAAAATGGATGCTAGGACAGTATAAAATGCATTGGCCATGGGAGAAGAAGATGCGAAATCGAAAAAATATCGAACCCACAAATATATTCACGAATTTAACTCCTTCCATCCCATTTAATTCCCAAATTCATCTGAAATTAGGTCAACATCATTTCTGTTCCAAAATTAGGACTAACAGAGTAGTAGAACGAAGAACCAAAAGCTCGCTGAAAAACTCAAAGCTCTTCACCGAAGAAGCTAAGGTAAGATGAGCTATTTATTCTTCGTTTTGAGTTTACAAAATTGTTTCTAATTACATTCCCTACATAGTAGCATTATTATTTAGTCTGAACAATGAAGAATTTGGCCAAATCAAAAAGTGAAAATTCCTGGTCGCCATGGCTATCCAAACCTTCAAACTCTCTATTTTCAATCTAATTTTAAGTATGAAAACGTGTAAAGAGACAATACTAAAGATAATTAGCTAATAAAAAGGAGTAATCAATTAAAATTAAGGCAGAATTAAAATTGAAGACAAATGTGAAATTGAGCCAGAAAATTAATTCTTTGTCTAGTGAAATAATGCACTCTCAGGCATTGGAAAAGACTTAGGAGGTAGAGGAAGAGTTGAGGGAATGATATAATACATGAAAAACAAGAAAACAGTGAAAAAGGGAAGAGAAAAGAAGATGGGGGAAAGAAGAACAAAAGAGGAGGGAGGAAGAAGAAGAAGATCAGGGGGGTGAGTTTAGTAAAGGTAGAATGCAAATAGTAAAATAAGGGGATGTGAATAGTAAACAAGGGAGGATGTGAATAGAAAAAAATTAATATAATTTAATTTTAATAAAAAAATAAGCTAAATAGGATAAAAAAATTTATAGATATATAGTCATGAAGAAAAGAATGGGAGAAAGAAAAGAAGAAAAGAACATAAAGATAAAATATTAGAAAAGACGATTTTACCCCTTTCTAATTGTAATCTTTGTTATATTACCTGTAATTTTATTTAACAATGTTATTTTTATATTGTATGATGTTATTTTATTGTCTTTACTAATAGTAGAGAAATTTGTAGGATATATGCTAACTGTCTCAAGTAGAGAGTAAATCACCTAAAATAACTCTAGGGTAGAAGATGTGTTATGAGAATGTGATAATTGGGAGAATTACTCAGAAAAAAGTTGAGTAAAACTTGTATTGGTCAGTAAAAGTTGTATTGGTCATTTAAAGTGAGAATGAAAGAAGGTTATTACAAGACTATACCATTGAATTCGAAAATTGTATCAAAGATAGATTGACGAATGGAAAAGAGAAGAGTAGAATGAATCAAAATTCCTAATGAGTGAGAACTTAGAATGAAGATTGCATGGATTAATCATAGAAGGTACCTGAGAAATGTACGCAGGTTTGGTGAGTCCTTAGGGGTAGATAAGATGTCAAGTTGTGAATCGCTTAAAGTGAAGAGGGTGTCACAAAACTGGTTTGGCGTGCTCGACAAAGTGGAGCGTTACTAAGATTCAGTTAAAAGTATCCTAAACGAAGTACCAAGCATGATATATACTCCCGATCGTCAACACAAAATGCAAACTTGGACTATTATTGACACACTCGTGTAAGTCCTCTCGGAGCTAGTAGTATTGGAGGTTACAAAGGACCCTAAAATGAGTAGAATTCGCTAATTAGGCACATTACAGTGAGATGAGAGTATTCGATAGATAGAAATGACATATATACTTGTATGTGTATGCTTAAGGATAGATGACTCACTTCTACAATCTCCAATATTTCATATACTGATGGCAAACGAATTTCATCCCCTATTTCGCATGACGATCATACCCTTAAAGGGTCGATGAACTCATGATCTAACGAGTAAAAATAATACCTTCATGGACTATGTAAGAATTGCATTTAGGTTTTCCAACATCATAGCCCATGGCAGTTTTACCATATAGACATCCCAGTTATTTTGACACAAACCTCGCCACCTAGATACACTAGGGTTCCACCAGACATATCTGTAGCTCCCCGATGTGCCTAATCCCCTCCACGCTAAAACTCCTTCACAAGTTCAGTCCTAGCAAATGGTAAAAAAGGAAAAGAGGAATCCTCTGAGGAATAAGATTCCTCTAAGTGTTTTGGCTAGGAATTTTTGAGAGAAAGTAGACATTGTTCATTTCCTTAAACTGTTACCTTTAGTTTAAATGTACTAAATACTAAGTAGATATTTTAGGAATGTACTACTTACAGTTGTACTGAATCGTTTAATATATATTAGAATGAATATTAATATTCAAAATATAAAGTGCATGGATGTTATAATAATGTTTAGGGTTCTCTCAAATTGTAAACCCTGACAATTCTAACTCTAAAAATTTATTCAAATCAATTGAAAATAAAAAATACTCAGAAATATTTTCTTAAATTAAAATAAATGAGAAAAGGTGTTACATTAATATCTCAAAATAAATTATAATTTCTATTTTAGAGCTATTTTCATTAATACAATCTATTTTATTTTAAATAGGATGTTACAACTTACACAATTGACTATAATTTTAATAAAACACAAATACTTTTAAATTACTTATCAACGAATATGGATATAAGGCTTTTGGAAGAAAACTAATATCAATTATCAATGGATGTAGATACAAGGTTTTTAGAAAGCTAATATCAATTATGTTATGTTGTCCTTTCTAATAGAATCAAATTGTAATCTTTTTTTATTCTTTGCTAAAAAAAATTTTGTACAAGTGTCTTGCTTTTATTAGTTCATTGCTTTGTAATATCTTTTTCAATTAGGCCTAGAATAGGTGTATTGCTTGTATATATACAGTCCATTTGCATTGGTTTCAAAGAGAGAGAAATATTCATTCTCATTTATTTTCTTCCTTCTTCTCTTGTTCATTTTTTTTTCTATGGTATCAAAGATCTGATTTTCAAAGCTTTGGTTGCTACATTTACTCATGGCTGAAGTTGTTGATCCCTCACAAGACCCTTCCTTACCATGTTAGTTCATCTAATAATTCTTCCTTTCTCATTATCTCGAATGTTCTTGAGGGACCAAACTATCATCATTAGTCACGTTCATTTCGAATGAATCTCATTTCAAAGAACAAGATAGGTTTCATTGATGGAACCATAAAAGCTCCCACTCGTACCAGCTCATTGTTTCCAACATGGCAGAGAGTCAGTATGCTAGTTGTTTCCTAGATACTCAAGGTTGTTTCTCCGTCCATCGCACAAAGCATTATTTGTATGGAGAATGCTTTTGACATATGGAATGATTTAAAGGACAGGTTCTCACAAGGAGACATGATTTGCATTTTTTATCTTCAAGAAATGATTTCTTCTTTAAAACAAGGTGAGTTGAGTGTTACTAACTATTTCACTAAGCTCAAAATTATTTGGGATGAGCTTGATCTTTTTCACCGACTACCTACTTACTCTTGTTCCTTCAAATGCACATGTAGTGCTCTTGAGAATGTTGCTAAATATAAAGGACGAGACCAAATTATTAAATTTTTAAGGGGGTTGAATAATAATTATTTAACTTATTAGAACTCAAATTTTGTTGATGGATCCTTTGTCATCCTTGAATAGAGTTTACTCTCTTGTTATACAACAATAGAGACAGATTTTAGGTTGTCAGTCCAAGGTAATGGCTATTACTAATAGAGGAGGTTATAAAAACAACACTAGAAGTTATTGAAGAGGTTTTGGTTATGGAAGAGGAAGCTATGAAAGGGGAAATACTTCTAAAATCTGTAGTCATTGTGGAAAGATAGGACATACCATTGATACATGCTATAGAAAGCATGGCTTCCCACCTCATTTCAAGTTTAAAAATCAGAGCCATGATCAAAGTCATATTGATGCAGTATTTCAAAATACAGATTCTAATGATAATGGTGAGCCAAATCATGAAGGTTCAAAGTTAGAATTATAGTCTCAACAAATTGATTTTACTCCTGAGCAGTGTCAAGCATTGTTAGCTCTTTTACAAAATTCTAAATCCAGTGGCAATGTTTCAAATCAAGTGTCATTTATTCCTTCCAACATAACAACACAAATTGGTAATAAATTTATTTCTTCCTTTAGTTTTTGGATACTTGATAGTGGTGTCATTGTCCACATTTGTTCATCCTTAACTTATTTCACTTTATATAATCAAATTAATCCTATTTGTGTCAAATTGCCAAATAGAAATCAAGTCACTGCTAATTATTTTGGAAATGTTTTTCTCAGTCAAAATCATGTCATACACAATGT
Source organism: Pachyrhizus erosus (assembly GCA_026544285.1). Classification (NCBI taxonomy): domain Eukaryota; kingdom Viridiplantae; phylum Streptophyta; class Magnoliopsida; order Fabales; family Fabaceae; genus Pachyrhizus; species Pachyrhizus erosus. Next base: position 7,706 of record JAMLFT010009608.1, on the reverse strand, counting down.
TTTGTATATTTCTTGCTTCACTGTTAATCTTATTTCAATAGCAAAGTTAATTGATAATTTATCATGTGTGCTTACCTTTGACTCTGATGGCTGTCACATTCAGGACAAGAACTCCTTGAAGATGATTGGTTTAGCTAAGATGCAAGATAGGCTTTATATACTTAGAGTTTCATCTTATCAGAAAGGACAAAATAACATAATTGATATTAGTCTCCTTCCAGAAGCCTTGTATCCATATCCGTTGATATTACTTCAAACTACGAGTAAACAAAGATATAATGATAGAGGTAACATTTAAAAAAAAGAATTAAAATATTTTTAATCTCTATAAATATTGAGAAGTCATTTTAATATCTTTATTTTTAATTGTTGATATTTGTCTTTCATTTTATAAAAGGCTAAAATTCACTTTTGATCATTTATTATTATTTTTTGTTCAATTTGGTACTTTATCTTTTAAAAAGTTCATTTTAATCTTTTATTTTTTTTTAAAATAGACCTAATGGCCTTTTTTGTAGTAGAAGTATGATGTCTATTAACAGAGAAAATAAAACTTAATGATGTGACATCTAACAATGCTATCACATCTTACATGATCAAGGTCACTAAACAAATATGTCCCTTATCTTTTTTATTTGGTTCAAATTGGTCTTGTCCTTGATATTTTTTATTTGGTTCAAATTGATCTTTTAGCCACTACAATTTAGATGATACAATTATTGATATACTTGAAGAAGCAACAACATGCATTAAAGATACCACCATGAATAGAGTAACATTTAGTAATTCAAAAGAAAAAACCACTGATGGAGAAGGGTTTGATGGGGATGTTTTTGTACCTACAAAGAAAAAGGGAAGGGAGAAGACTTCCTCTAAACCGTCCAAAATAGGTACGTCCAAACAACAACGACAAAGACCAAAAGTTTCAACTTCTACATAAGTTGAAGGTGTAATGCATCCGCAACTTGAACATGTTGACACAAATAAGGAAGTACAAAATGAAATTATTCCATGACATAATGGATGATGATAACATATACAACTTAGAGAAGTTACATAGTGAATCAGAAAATGAGGAGAGTCTTAAAAGGATGAAGTAATCAATGTTTGTTATGCCTAAAGACATGACAAATTATAAATGAAAAATTAGGACTTACTTTGTTATTAAAGATGACTTCAAAGTAATCTTTAATGTTTATACAATGTTCATAATGGTTTTTCATATTTTAGTTAATGATTCATATCTATCCTTTATAAAAGTAATTAGGTGCAAAATCCTTCAACTTTTTATATGGGTTCAAAATGGTTCTTCAACTATTAAAATATATTTAATTTAGTCATTCAAATAACATACATCCTTTTCAACCATTTTTTGCTCCTGCTAAATGAATTCTACAAATTCATAATCCTTCTCCTTTTCTCAAAATAAACATGTCTTTTTCATTAATGAATTTTGCAAATTTTGCTCCAATCTCCTTGTTAGAATGTTTGCACTCCCAAAACTTCCTCCCTAATGGTTGTTGTTTTAACAGTTCACAAAATTACAAAAGCTTACAAACTCATGCCTTTTGAAGAACTAGTCGTACACCTGTAACGAAATGTCCTTGAATCCATAATCACTAAAAGGAGATTGTAGTCCTAATTTACAAATTTGGAAAAAAATCATAAGAACTTAAGAATCCTAATTTTTGAAATTGGGAATAAGCACCTTTTTTAACACAACCAACAACAACAACAACTTAACCTCTTCCAATGGTTACATTTTAAAAGAAAAAAATAACTACCTTGCAAAGAAAATTACACATTAAACACCAACGTGTAGAGTTAACAACCATGTCATACTAAGCTAACGTTTTCTATTAACAATGTGACAAAAATAACCATTTAGATTCGTTTTGTAAAAATAAAAGATCAAAGTGGACTTTTTAAAAGAGAAAGTACTAAAATGAACAAATAAACATAAGATAGATAGAAAACCAAAAATGAATTATAGCCTTAATAAAATGTGTCATAAGTGAATTGCTTACAAATTTCATTAAAAAATTTAGTCACTTTGATATTGATTCTAGTCAAATTTGACCTTGGTTCAATTCACCTGCTTCTTAATTTTATTTTGTAGTGCTGGATTGGTTAATCATTTGTTTCGGTCAAATTCAATTTTGATACATTTTATAAAATAAGAGACTAAAAATTCATGATTGAAAATAAAAGGATTAAAAACAAATTTTTTTTCATATTTATAGAGATAAAAAAAAAACTAATATAAACCACAATTGTTGTCTAATCCAAAATCCAGTTTCTGATATATGCATATAAAGGATTGGATAATCCCACAAAAACATCATAAATATAATCCAATACATTCTGCTTTTACAAATAGTTCACCACAGGAAAACCATCTAATAGGATAAAAACCTTAGCAAACCGCACGTTTAGTTTAACAAATTACCAGTGTCATAGAAGAAAATGTTGAGTTTCTTACAGCTTGTTCAAAGGAAACCTTCTGGTGTTCTGGTGGTGCCAAAAGTTGTGACAAGAAGATCGAAATAAGCACAAGAGAAGTAAATAACACAGTATACTGGCACCATCTCAGCAAGCAGATATGAATTTCTCATCACAGCTACCAACTGTAATCATTAGAAAACAAAAGCAAGTTGTCATTTCTAACCAATTTTTCAAGTTCAAGTCAATAGACCTTCAGAAAGAGACAACTATATGCTATAGTATTCCATAATAGCAAAAAGTTTTAAATTCTTGCAGATATAACAATCCACTTCATCAAATCGAATCCCATGTGTTTATAAACAGAGCATTTTATGTAGTGTCTAAATTGAAAAAACAAAAAAAAAGAAGATAAAACACAAACTATACCATACCACACATTATCTTTCTCCATTAGCCTTTACTCAATCTATATAACAGTAGTCACAGTACTAAATACCATTTATTCACTATTAAGTATCAACTATCAGAATTAATAACTATTGAAATCTATGACAAACAATATGCCAATAAACACTAAATCAGAAATAAAAGCAGGAGAACCATGTAATACCCAACATTCAGTGCATCTCAGTCTTGCCATTTTGCCATCCTTTTGGCAATGAATTTATGCAATCTACTCAAAAAGGAAAAGAGTCCACCCTGCGTGCTTCTTTTTTCTAATTAATCAACCCACCCAGACTCTACTATCTCATACTTACATTTCTCATCAGGCGCTTTAGCAGTACTCTAGAAATCTCTAATTGAACATGTTAGAATGCTTCTTTATAAAGGGTCTATTTAACAAATAAAAAAAAAATTTAAGTAAATGTTTCATCATTCTATACTCTACTCTTATGAACGGAAATCCAATTGAAGAAACTTTGATACTTCATTTTGAGACATAATAAAGTGTGCACCATTTTACCCAAGTACACCATCATTTTATGTAAGAACACCTTCCCTGACTGAAACTTAAAAAATTGTAAATTGGCTTTAGGATCCACCAGCTTGTCCTCAATTCTTGACAATTTACTAAATTGATAGTTTGAATTCTCAATTAATAACACGGAAGTACACCATCATTCAATCCAAACGGAACCCATTCTTGATATTTTCGAAAATAAAATTGAACGTATATCAGTTAGCATCAACAATCCAAACTGATTTGAAACATAAGCTCCATCCATTGACAATTATTTAGGTGGTCAACCATAAGTTTGACCTACAAATTTCTTTCTCTTGAAGTGCAAGAAATAAAAATAAAAATGGCATAAAATTGACAGCATGCTTTTTTCAAAATAATTGAAGCGTTTGTTTACCTTTAGATGATTCTTATTCATGCAACAGCTCATATTATCACTTTTTCATTTATCCGGATCGCAGGAATGTGAGCAATCTTAGACCAGTATTTTCCATTCTGACTTCGATACCTTGCTTCCAGTAAAGGACACTCCCGCATACTGAGTACTGCAAGAGAGGGTGGAAGCTGGTCTTCAGGTAAAGACTCAAAGTTTGGACAATTGTACATGTACAACTGTCGGAGAGAAGTGAGATTTTGAAGCCCTTTTCCTTCCAACAACTTCAAAGCACCAAAACTGTGCAGGGACAGAACTTTAAGAGAAGTAGGCAACAATTCCTCCTTCAGAAGAGTGTTAATAAGATCCTCATCACTGAGACCCTTAAATAAAAGATGTGACAGAGAAGTGAGGCGTTGGAATACCAAAGCCAAGTCTTGTTTAGACATGGATGATAGTATTCCAACATCAACAAAAAGTGATTGTAAACTGGAAGTCAAACACCTTGGAGACAATGATGCCAGCTTTGGAAGCCCAGAAAGGTCCAAATGTTCAAGGGAAGGGAGATCAATCAGATCTGGTAGTGATCTAAGTTTCTCACAATCAGTGACAACAAAATCAACTAATTTGGGAGCTGCTCCTCCACCTTGAATAATTGCTTCCAAGTTTGGAATAAAACGGATGTGAAGTTCTTGAAGAGCAGGGAAACAAGCTAATGAAAGGGTTGTCAGGGAACTACAGCTATTCCATATTCTCAGCTTTTCAAGTGATGTCAATCTGTGCCCTGTATCATGAGATAGAAATTCTAACCTTCTACAATGCCAAATGTTAAGTGATAGCAATGATGTGGGCAAACCATCAGCTGGGAAGGAAATCAAAGATGGGATATTTACAAGAGTCAACTTTTGAAGACAATTTGCACTAAGTATTATTCTAGGCAAAGACTGCAAGCTGTCACATTTTTCAATCAATAGTTCACAATAAGAGAAGTTGTCAAGCATAGACAATAAGCCTTCTTGACCCTCTCTAATATGTAATACTTCAATTGATGTATTCCAGTGCAAATCAGATGATTTTGTTGCTAGCTGGTTGCACTCTGAGAAACTAACCTCTGTCAATGACGGTAGACGATTGGGTAAGATTCCTCTCAGCTTGGGGCACTTGTATAAATGCAAACGTTCAAGACAAGGAAAGGGAATGTAGCTGTCTTCACCTTCAAATGGTAGCCACTCCTGCCACTCAGACATATCTTCAAATTCCAAACACTCCAATGATGGAAATGGCTGAAACAACTGGGAGCCTCCATTGCTGCAGTAGAACTCGTAACCAACTGACTTCACCATTCTCATCCTTTTGATGACAAGCTCCTTTAGGGAAGGTAGTTGTCCAAATGATGGAAGGGACAAACAATTGTTGCAATCACTGATACCAAGGACTACGATATTTGAAAATGAAGAATCTCCGATCCAATTTGGAAAGCTGGTGCCACCATAATACTTGATGTTGAGTTTCTTTAAATTAGTTGATGGTTGCAATTTGTCAAGTACATCTTTTTCAATCTGTGGATCTTGTGGATCACTGCCCCATTCCAGCTTAAGCTCCTCAATCTTCTCTTTGTTCTTTAAATTGGCCCGAGATGCATTCATAGGATTAAAAACATTTTGCAAGTTCAAAATGGAAAGCCTACCCTGCAGATAAGGAAATTTTCTTAAATCTTCAACACTTAGTCCATCTTTTCTTCCAACAATAAAAACTGTTAATGTACGAAGATCTTGTAGTCTGCAGATTTGTGCTGGCATCTCTGGCAAATTAGTGTCACAGAGGTCAAGGTGACGCAAATTAACCAGATTTCCTATCTGCTGTGGCAATTCAATAAGAAATTCACAATTTGATAGTATCAAAGTTTGCAAATTATAAAGCATAAATGTTTCTTTGGGCAAGCTTTCAATGGAGGTGTAGGAAAGATCCAGATACCGCAAGTGCAACAAACTGCCAATCGAAACAGGCAGCTCAGTGATATTTTTGTATTTAGACAATGACAGTATTCGCAAGCATCTTAGTTTTGGCAACCAATCATGTGATACAGCTTTTGTTAAATAACATTGTTGAAATGGATATCCCATTCTAGGTAGAAAAGTACGCAAATACTTTAGCTCATAGAAGCCCTCAAACACTTCAGAGACATCAAACATCTTTCTAAGAAATGATAAATGGCGAACAGTTTTTGGGATTTCAATGTCTTCAAAGTAGCAAGAACTTCTTCCAGAAACATGTCTAGCTAAATCATAGATGAGATCATGCATTTGAAATTTTTCCTCAGCATTAGCATTGTCTTTTTGAATTAAGGATCTAGATAATAATTCATTGAAACAGTCATCACCTACTGATTCGATTGCTTTGTCTCCGGGGATATGTTGAAGAAAGCCTTCAGCCATCCATAACAAAATCAATTCCTTCCTATCCAGCAAATGTTGTTTTGGAAAAATTGAGCAATAGGCAAAACATCTTTTCAAAGGTGCCGGAAGATGCAGATAACTTATGTGTAAAGCTGGTAAAACATCATCATGTGCCCACAAGTTGCTGTTCAGGATTCTATTCCATTCCCCAACATCAACAGTTGATCGCAAAAGACCTCCCAATGTTTTAGCAGCTAATGGTAGGCCATTACATTTTCTTGCAATTTTCCTACCAATTCCTTCTAGGCTTGGATATTTGTCATAACCTTCATTTCCAAATGCATGTCTTGCTACTATGTGCCAACAATTTTCATCACTAAGAGGTTTCAGCTTGTAAATGGGAAATGTATGTGTGACCTGTGCAACTCTTTGTTGCCGAGTTGTCACGATGATCTTACTTCCCTTTCTCCCACTGCTAAAAGGTGCTATTAGGTGATGCCAATCATTATACTTTTCATTCCAAAGGTCATCAAGCACAAGCAAAAATTTCTTATCTCTTAAGTTATTCTTTAATTCAACACGCAGGACATCAAGATTAGTAATATGACAATCTTTCAATGTGAGAGACTCAACTATTTTCTTTGTTACTTTGAGAACATCAAAATCATCTGACACCCATGCCCAAGCAATTGAATCAAACTTTTTCCTCACTTCATTATCATTATAAACGGATTGAACAAGGGTTGTTTTTCCCAAACCTCCCATGCCCAATATTGTGATCACTTCTATATCATTAGACACGACATCATCATCAGGCAGAAGCATCTTCACTAGCTTCTCCCTGTCATCCTCTCTAGCAACCACAACAGATTCAACCAATGAATCTGTTACTGTTCTATAAGAGACTTTTCTAGAAACACTTTGTAAGCCAAGAATGTCCTTTTGTCTAACAAAATGTTCTAGTCTTTCAGATATTCCCTCAAGCTTGGAATTCATGCTCCTATAGAAATTTTTAAAGCTAGAAGAAAATATTGATCTGACCTTGGTAGCAAATGTTTTAGATTCTCCCTCCACCTTGCATCTCAAAGCATCTGTGTTGATTTCATCCAACAAATCTTCTGCATCTAAGACAGCATCTTTCAACTCATCGAGCCATTCCTTTACTGCAGGGTCAGTGATCTGCTTCTCCTCAGCATCATTGAGCACAGCATTAAGTGCCAACAGCTTTATCTTCAACTCATCCAACACAGAAACATTCAGCTTTCTTCTGGAGAAGAAATCTCGAAACTCTATGGAAGCAATCCTTTTAAGTAAGATCTCCACAGAAGCAGAGACAAGTGCCTCTCCCACCATAGCTAAGGCCATTTGTTCTCTTGTTTTGCAAATTGGTTCAGAACACTGCAACTCTTGCTCAATGCTAAATGAGGTACAGAAATGAAATCTTAGAAATTGAGATAGTATTAAGGCTCAAGTCAACGTTTTGCTTTTCGTTGTTGTAAACGCGTGAACCTCTTTCTTTGTTTTCTTATAT
>JAMLFT010009607.1:0-12572 GCA_026544285.1 Pachyrhizus erosus | reverse complement strand
ATTATTTAATTAATTTCTTTTGATTTTAATTATTTTAAAATTACAAAAAATTTAATTATTCTTCTTTCTTTATTTTACATACTTTTCTACCAGCATCACTTATTTAATTATTTATTTCCTACTTAATTAATTAATTTTATATAGATATTTAATTTTATTTAAAATCTTTATACTTAACATTTTATTCTTCTGCATCTATTTATGTTTATTTTTCGATTATCTAAAGCAAAAGTCTTCCTTAATTAGACTATTATTTATTTATAATTAATTAATTAATGAATCTTCATCACACTAACAATTGCAACAATAATAATTTAATTTTCTATAAACATTTTAATATAACTCAGTCACTCAAAATGTCAATATTAATACTAGTGAACATGATAATCCTCCTTATTTTATCTACTAATATTACAGTCATTTCTTAATAAATCAATTAACTAATTTTCATTACAATAATACTTATAATAACAAAGATTAAAATCCTAAAGCATATAATATAAATTCAAACACACATACTCAAACATTCTTATCAAGAAAAATATAAATATTGCTAAATAACATTTTCCCTATTTAAAATTTCTCTTATTTATTTTCATTACGTTAACTATATATATATTAACAATTAATTCTTCTTTAAATTTTAATTTGGAGACAAATATATATTAAATTGATTTTCTCAAGAAATATTTAAATATTACTAATAAGAAATTCTTTATCCCATAATTGTTTTATTATTCATTTACCTAACATGTACTAATTTCTTATTCTAAGTTTATTTTATTTTATCAAATGTTACAATTGATCTCGATTTTCGTTTGTCATACTATCCTACTCATGTTGCACAAAACATTGACATGAGCAATCTCAATATATCACAACATTGTATTCAGGGTTTATGGTGTAGCAAACAACCAAAACAATTAACACACTTCAACAAAACCAAATAAATTCACATAGCACACATAGGAAAACATGGAAGACACATAACACATAAGTCGAAAGATTCCACCCTTTTTTATACCACTAAATGTAACACCTAGAAGGTATTATCGTAACTAAGCTTAGATTTCTAAGAATGTAAAAATTTAAACATTTAAACAACGATTGGTATAGGAACTAACATGTAAATATATAAATTACAACATAAATTCAATTACATTTAAATACAAAAAGTTCTTATATCATGAGGTCATACAACACACAAAAGAAATACACAGGAATATATTGTAATTAAGCTACATCTTTTGAAATAAGACTTCTAGCTGTATTGCTACGTGTCATCATTTGTATCCTAAAAAAGATAGAATTTAAATGAGTGAAACATAATATCTCAACAAGTGTACCAAGAACTCTATGAGTGATCTTAGATTCTTTTACCTAACTATCCATTCATCTACCTCTCATAGCCTTACCCTCACTTAACAATCATCAATAGTCAAATCTATGCCTTCTACTCAAGATATCTTTTGTGGGCATTTATCTTATTCTCGTATATTTCATTGCGTCTCTCATAATTTCTTTAGACTCTCATTTTTAATAATAATACTTCACACCACATCACAAGCTAATGTATTCAACATTCTTTAGGCTCAACTTTTCTCTTTTTGATACTTAAGAATATCTAATAGGATTAATTTAAGGTCTATAACGCTCTAGGATATTCATAGCATTTATTTTAATTCATGTATTTTTACTCCTCTTATAATATAACACAATGTCATCGTTGCCTAATAACAAATCATACATCTTATTCTTTTATAACAAGAATAATATACACATACAAACACACATATAGTATATAGCTTTACAACACATTCACAACTTAGTATTATTCCATATCACAAGTTACAATTACAATTATCGCTTTTACAATATAATGCCATATAATGGAATACACACATACATTCCACACAATCTCAATATAACATAATTAAACACATTGCATTGTAACATTATGCACATGCATGACATGTCCCTTAGTTTATACTCAATGCACAAATGGTACCATATCTAACTCAAGATAATAGTCTAAGAGCATTGGTTTACCCATAAGAAGCGTCGTTGACATCGATGCCTTCAATATAGATTGCACTACCTAGAATAAGATCTTCATGTGACTGTTAAGACTACCAAACTATGCAAGTACTCTACAACTTAAGGGATTAGCATAAGCCGTCAAAGTTATTGAATTAGGTCTCTCAAACCCTTAAGGTCTTTGCTAAACCTATCGTGACCTCCACCATCTTGGTCATGTCTATTTAACAACACTCGAATATTATGATGCATAACTTAAACATACATTCACACAATAGTTCCAACAAATCTCTTATCACACAAAAGTAAGTTCATCCTCGCCTTTATAGGGTAAGTAACTCATTGTCAAAATACCACCTAGGCCCACCCATTCTTGTCATCTCGTAAGTTAGATCACCTGTCTTAATGACATCATAATTCATATCTCATGATAATCATTGCACAATAATCATTAGCTTACACATTACAGTAATCATCCAATCTCAACATGCATTACAACAATTCACTACATTAAAGGTATAATTAAACAACAAGGACCATGTAAATCCAAAATAATTTTGTTTAAGCAAAAATAATTTTGTTTAAGCCAAAATAATTTTGCCTAAGCTAAAAATATTTCTCTTAAGCCAAATTTGTGCAAGCTCATTTTACCTCAAATTAGCTTAAGCCAAAAATAATTCACTTAAGCTAATTTGCCAGGTTTCAAGACCTGTATTCTACCTCAATTTTGCTTAAGCAAAAAATATTTGACTTAAATTAAATTGACAAACTTGCATTTTGTAAAAAAAAAAATCACTAAAGCCAAAAATATTTTGCTTAAGCCAATTTGCTTGATCAACAATTTTGTCAAGTTAAGCTAAAAATATTTAGCTTAAGCTAGTTTCTCGTAAAAGGCATCATGGATCCTACGAATTTTGCAAACTTTCATTTTTTTTCAAGGGTTTCAAATGCTTTAAAACTCACTCTAAATGTCAAATACTTGAATCCATCCAACCTAAACACTAAAAAATAAATTGAAACCCAACCCAACACAACACAAGTCCAAAACAACGAAAATAACAATGAATTAAATACAGATAAGATTTAACCAATAAATCCCAAATTCATAATATGAGAGGACAAGAATCCTAAAAACTAGTAACACCTAATTAAATCAATTGCCTAGTATAATCGAGCCTCAAATGTTCACTAATAACCCAAAACCACCAAACGTTAACTTAACACAACAAAAAGGGAAAAGGAAAAAGAGGGGAAAATATGAACTTAACAATAAGGAGGGGTTGGAGAAGATATGAGGAAGAACACTCACCTAGGCCGAGCCACAAAGGAGAGCTTTGACTTGAGTCTCTAATGCTCTTGCTATTCCTTTTTCTTCTTCTCCTCATTTTTCTCTTCTTTACTCTCATTATTTTTACTTATCTTTTTTTGTTCCTTCTATTTTATGACGACTAACCTAACACCTCCCTCTAAGTATTTTCCTTATAAGACATGGATGAGTTGTCACTTTTTGGACTCATTCCCTTATTGGGTCTTAGATAGTTCCTTGGGTCTTATCATATTATTCTTACTAATTTCCATGACAAAGATATACTAATATTAACTAAAAAACGTAAACATGATAATAATAATAATACAAAAATAATAACAGTAACAATGACAAATAAAATATAATGTAAAAGAGATCTTAAAAGCATTTTCTTATGGTTTATGTTTAATACTCAAAAATTGAGGTGGTACATCCATAATGTTGACAAAAAGGATGTTGGTGTGTTTCTAGCTGGCTAATTGTGAGAGGTAATGTCATGATGGGAATATGGTGACATTGAGTCAATGTCTTGCGATTAAGGTTCAATTGTTGCATGTTGTGAGAGTGCTTGTGATGTTTAAAGCCTCTCACGAATGAGTCATTTTCACAATGCAAAGCTTTAGGCCAACTTCGTGTTGTTGCTTCAACATGTTAATATTTTCAACATTTTTCTTCAAAATTGCTTCTAATTGAGCTTTGCATTCTTAGATGATGGAGTTATCCATGGTGTGTATGATGCTTTCGTTGTGTCTAGTTGAGACCATTAAATACTTGTGGTTAGAGGAGAAATTTTACTTGGCCCCACAATGAGCGCTAAATGTTCTTACCAAGGTTAGAGTACCAAATTTCGTCATGGTTTAATTTTTATGATCTCTAGTAATGTTTGGTGTTTAAGGATAAGAAAGGGTGATGTACCTACAAAAAGGACTCTGATGTTTGAGTTAGTAAATGAGTAAAAAAATTTATAAAAATAGACAATATGTACCTTTTGGCTTTCATCGATAATATTTAAATAAAAAGGATACAAGTTTTTTACTTGTCCAAGCAATTCAAATAACCTCTCCCAATAGTCTGAGACTAGTTTCTTACAATTCAAAAGGTTTCCTTTATACTATAGTTCCAAATTGTTGAGAAAATTTTGTACAATATATCATGTATGTGCACAGGTTTGTTAGAGTATATGTAAAGTGACACAATTCACTTGTTTATCTAATTTATTGATTATATTCTATGTGTGAATGTAAATGAGATACATATGCATTCATTTTAACCTTTGTAAAATGTATAACATAATGTATTTAAAACAAAAATGTAAATATCAATAAATTTAATCTTTATTATGTGTAGTGTTACTTATAATAAACAACTTAATCAAATTAATTTGATTGTAGTCGGAGACATGCCCACGTATGCATTATTTAATTTTTCAAACATTGATTAGAAAATTATATATGTTTTAAGGAGGAATGCTAACAACATTCTCTCAAACACTCTTCATATAATTCGTTAAAATTTATTGAAACCATCAATTTTTTTGGGTCTCACTCCTCATTTAATGATTCTCTATCTTGATTTAGAAGTGAATCCCACTAAAATTGACGTATTTCTTAAATTTCAATCAAATACAAAGAGACTATTAAAAAAAGTGTATTAGAGTGTTGCTTATATTCCTCGTGGTTTAAGATATTTGTTAACTTCTTGAAAGCAAAATTGTAGAAGTATACACCATAATATATGTTGGATGCTATTTTAATCATTTCCTTTATTTCTAGCAAGTGACACAAGAACAAAATAACAAATTGTTTTACTTAATTTGTGTTTAAACAAATGTTGGTGACATGTTTTTTCACTATATTTTTTATTATAGGCTAAAATTTATTAAAAAATTATTTTTTTGAGTCCCTTTATTTATTTAATAAATAATTTTAAAATTTTATATTTAATAAATTATAAATAATAATAAAATGTGTTTTAAAAAATGTGTTACTAATACTCATTCTCAAATTCATGTACCCTTTTGAGATTTTATTATCATCAAGCTTTTTTGGTTCCTTTTTTAGAATTTTGTTTGCTGTATAAAATGATGATTACACCTTGACACACAAAATAAGTATCCAAATATTAAGTGTGTACGTGGATTGGTTTTCAATTCTACTATAATCAAGTTGGAGCCAAAAGAATAAATACTTCAACTTTTTAAATTTCTCACGATAATTTTAGAATCAAAACTGATTTTAAAAGATATTCAAACACGCTACAAAATGCCTAGGACGTAAATATATATATAAAGCAAAAGAGGTATACCAACTAAAATGCATTCATGTTACATCACGTGTGTATACAAGGAAAATGAATGCTTTATTTTAATGTAATATGTAATTCTACTTTTGATCAGATCATCTGTTTTGAAATTTGGATCATGTCATTGCTAAATGTCTCTTTTCTACTTTAGTGTTAAACGAGGGTAAAGGTAGAAAGTTGTGGTTGAGCATCTGCGACATAGATGGGGTGCATTGAACATGACTAATTATTTGTAATCCGTATAGTTGGCTAGTTGTTTTACTCCCTCTTGTCTATTGTAAGTTCATTGTAGGCTTCCACATGAGTGATGAAGTTAGTCTTGAGAATTCTGGTGTAGTCAAATACGAATGAATAAAGTTTACATTTGAAAGGAATAGACAAAATTTAAGTCTTGTAAGTAAACAAGTTTATAAATTAAATGTCTTAAAACTTTTGGTCAACACACATATAATAACAGATTCATTAGTAGAATCAACTCATTCGATGTAGTTACTTAACTTGTCGGGCTATCGATGATCATAACGAGTTGCATCCAAGTGGATGTTTCGAATGATGGACAAACATAGGCGACTGATGAATCCATGTGGAAGTCCCTTGTGAATGAAGTATGTGTGCATGTTGAGCCCTTTTTGACACTATCAAATACTTGAAAAGCTTATACAGGACTCAAATGAGGGACAATTAAGAATTTGATTTGGAATAAAAGTTCCACACAGAAAAATAAAGTATACATAAAGAGAGAGAGAGAGAAAATTCAGAAATCCCTTTAATCAGAAAAGAAGTGAATAATTATATATTTATAATATTAGTTATAGTTGTCTTTGCTGATATTTTTAAATTAATAAAAATTAATCTGTTAAAACAAATATTATAAATATGTTTATATTTTGAGATTTTATATTAAGTAAATCAAGTATACAAAATTATAGGTCAGCCACAAGCAACAATGATTATGACTCGTAATGAATGTTATGTTTACGGTCTTGAATTGTATTATTATTTTTAGCATCAAGGTATTGGATAATTCAAGTTGAATACCTGTTTAAAGAATTTAATTTTGTAAAAAAATTATTTATAAGACTAAAATTTAAAACCTTATTTAAAAAGAAGTTAACTTCTTATTATCCAAACAAACAGTAAAGGATAATTTTGTTGATATGACGATTCAATTAATTTATCAGCTAAAAATATAGAAATAAAATCATGAAAATTCAACGTCATGTTTGATTTTTATGCCAACTAGGAAAGAATAGATAGCAATATAAATCATGAACACGTGATAAGATAAAGTCAGATTATTTTCTAAATTAACAACATCGAAGTCATAATATTAGGGGGAAAATAATTAAGTTGCAACTAAGGTATATAATAATATTTTTTGAGAATATTATTATATAATAATAATATTTAATAAATTAAGTTTCAACTAAGGTATAATAATAATTAAGTTTCAACAATTAGGTATATAATGATATTTTTTGAGAATCTTTTATAAATTAGTAAATATGAAATAAATAACCCATGCAACACATTTGTCAGATAATTAATTATTGGTGAAATAACATGAAAAATCAATTATTTTCTCGAGGAATAAAAAGGGGGGAAATGGAAATTCAATACAATTTTTTTAATGACATCAATGGCACAAGGAAAGGATAAATAAAAACGATAAATCTGTGGTTGTAGAAGGGTGCAATAATACTGCGATACAAGCTTGTAAGTTGTAACAATCAAGTATGCTTATCCTGTTCTCTGTTACAAAGTACAAATAATTCACATTTGATTCATATGTTAGCCACGTATTGCCTTGTCTTGCTCAAGTCTAGATGGGCCTAGAGGTTAAATCATATGACATTTTAACAAATTTATTTCTCTACTGAGCCCGACAACTTTGTTTGCATATTGCTTAGCTTTGCTCACTCTAGTAATATTGTATTGTAATATTTACCTTTATTTCACCCTAGCATGCTAGGAGGATGTAATATATCTCTAACTCGAGCCTCCTTTGTCTTGGCCCAGTTACAACTTACAAACTATGATTGTTAGACATTACAGCTAAAATTATAATTTTTCAAAAATATACAAAATAATTAGTGTAATCGAGAGCATGAATATGCTGGGATAAATAAGGTGGGGAACATACGATATAATTACCCTATAATCGTCGAATTATAGAACTAAGCATACTGCAAAGACAACCCACGCTTGGACGAAGAAGAGCCCTGTTGATGGAGCCCAAGTGTTTCCAAATGATGATTGATGAGTCAAATCAAGAGTTAGGATCTTGTCATTGTCTATGTACATACATTGGTTGCAGGCTATAAAACGTGCAGGATTAATGGACTACGATTACAGATTGAGCGATATTCTTGTCCTTAACGTGTTTAGATCATATAACCTTCTCAAATAGTATTGATGAAAGAACTCTCATTCACTCTCCATTGCTTAGTATTACACCATTCTCCGTAACAATGATTCATCACTATGTCTATGTTTTTCTCCACTTCCTAATAACTGACAATTGTTCTTCAGAAAATATAGTTTTTTTTTTTTACTTTTTCTTCCTCTACAAAACTCATTTTATGAACTGGATAACATACATAATGTGATTTATTTTTTGTTGGGCCTTTAAATTATTGTTTTATTTAGCCTGAATATTCAACACCTCTTGGATTTCCACATTTTTATTAGGTGAACTCGATAAATTGTCCTATTCAAAGTTAAATTGGTTGGGTTTGAATTTTAGAGGCTTAATACCTGCCTGGAAACTCATAAGAATAATAGAGTGAGAATTAGGAAAATAAAATAAAAAAGTTGCACATCAATTGCTGTCGTATGATAGGGGTGAATAATGAAGGGATTGTGTGCCGTTTCATTATTGATTTCTTGCATACAAACGAAAGGAAGAAAAGGCTCAAGAGTCAGGGGATAAGATCCAGCAAGAAAAAAATCATAGTTCATTGAAATACAACCCATAAACGTAAAAGTTAAATCAAATCTGAGTGGCATCACTTACTAGCTTGTAGGCATGATTTCTGGTCATTGTATATACCCTTTAGAAGATGATCCATTTCAGCGAAGAAAACAATCTTGGCGGATAAGAAGTAGGTAGTGACTAAAGACTGCAGAGCATCCAATTCAATCAACCAGAAATTATTACAATCCTACTTTTGGGTTTCTACAAAGGTAAATGTCTTTAATCCAATACATATCACGATTTAATAATATGCATTGGGATCATTTTCTAAGCTTCTCTTTCATCCTCTCAACAGCAGACCTAATGGTTTCCTCATCCTTGCAGAAAGTAAATCTGACTAGATTCTTACCCTCTTCTGGATTCAAGTAAAATACACTTGTAGGGATTGCCACCACTCCCACTTCCTTGACTAGATATTCACAAAATGCAACATCATTTTCCAGTCCAAAAGGGGTGTGATCTACAACCACAAAGTAGGTTCCACTGGAAGGGAACACCTTGAAGCCAACAGCCTTCAATCCTTCAACCAAAATAGCTCTCTTTTCCATATAATCTCTCTTCAGCTCTACATAGTAAGAGTCTGGTGCTCTCAGAGCTACTGCAGCAGCACACTGAAAAGGATGAGCAGTTGAAAAAGTGAGGAAAGCGTGTGCCTGTCGCACTCCCCATGATAAGTGTGGAGGTGCTATGGCCCAACCAATCTTCCATCCCGTTAAGGAGAATGTCTTCCCCAAGGAGTTCATTGTCACTGTCCTTTCGAACATCCCAGGCAAAGAAGCCATTGAAATGTGCTCCATATCAAAAGACAACTTATCATAAACTTCATCAGTGAAAACCAGAACATCATTCTCAATGCAAAGAGATGCAATGCAATTAAGCTCCTCGTGAGTGAACATCTTTCCAGTAGGGTTGTGAGGAGTATTTATAAGAATGGCACGGGTATTCTTCGAGATGGTGGACTTCAACTCTTCAATAGGGACAGCAAAATCTGGAGGGCGCAAAGTTATGCTTTTTACTTTTGCACCAGCCATGGACAATGTGGCCTCATAAGAATCATAAAAAGGAGCAAACAGAATAACCTCATCACCGGGATTTATTAAACCTAATACAGTTGCAGCAATTGCTTCCGTGCATCCAGATGTAACAGTAACTTCCTTTTCAGGGTCTACCACTAGTCCAGTATCTTTCTCAAACCTCTCGGCAATAGCAATGTTCAGGTCGGAAACTCCATAACCCCGGGCATACTGATTTTTCCCATCCCTGATTGCCTGAATCGCTGCTTCCTTTACAAATTCTGGACCATCAAAGTTAGGAAAGCCTTGACCAAGATTTATGGCTCCATGTTTGATGGCAAGGGAGCTCATTTGAGTGAAGATTGTTGTCTGAAATTTCTCTAAGCGCTTTGCAATCTGAGAAACAAATGACAATGGGCAAGAATCAAACAGTGCACGACCCAGTGCCAGGTACAGAACAGAACCAAAACAAAATCCATGTTTTTTGGCATTATTTTAGTCCGGAGAAGCCATTGCCAGGTAGAAAACAGAACCAAACTCTCTTCCCTCCCAAAACCCAACCAATTCTACTGGGCAGGATATGGTCTTAGGTCCTTGCATTGTCTGGGAAGGTTTTAGTTTTACACAATAAACAGGCCAACATCCTCAAATGAATTGAAACTAAATTGTAGCAAAAGCAATGGTTTTTTACCACCTCATTTTTACAAACATCTAATCAACACTTGTCATTTTTCTCTATCTTTTCTCCTATCACATCATATAATCTATGGTACTTATATTTTTCTCATTTATTTTTTCACACTGGGGTAAACTGGCATTTTGGGTGTCAGAACACTGCATCATGATGTAAATACTAAGAAATAGGTAGTAAAAAAAAAAAAAAAAAAGCTAAGATACAGAGAGACCATTGAGACATGTAATGTTGAGGCATAATAATAAAGGGAGAAGAGGGTGAACCTGCAAAGATTGTTGCGTTTTCTGGGTGACGGCGTCGATCTGAGTGGACATGGCGGCGGCAATGGAAGATGAGAACTTTGGGGTTAGAGAGAAAGTGGGTGCGATAAGGGTGTGGAAGTGATTTGAAAAACCTAAGAACTTGGATGAATGCGTGAATCTCATGAGTATATATGGGCAGTTACGATAGAGCTGCGTAGAAATCGAATTTGATACTTTCTACTGACTTTATGGATGGTGCTGACGGCTGCGAGTGCAATTGCCAGGGCTGCGAGAGAGAAAGATAAAATTATTTATCTTTTATTTATTTATTTTATCTATTTTATTTATTTTAGAGCAGCGTGCCACTTGCACTCAATGAATATGTGCAACTTAGCCATATACATCAAAAGACAAACTTCTTTGTCTAAGCAATAGCGTCTGTAGCGTAACACACATTTCCTTTGTATGGGCAAGTTATGTAACGCATGATAATTTTTTTTTTAAATTATTACTTGATAACAATAACATATAATTAAATATCATCTATATTATATCATATAAATATAAAGAATTTTTTTACATTTAGGAGGTTAAATTTTTAAAAAACTATTAAAATGGATAAATTTATAAATATGAATAAATTATATTTTAAAATAGCATTTTAATACAAAATTAAAATATGAATAAATTTATAAATATGAATAAAATAAATCATGTTTTAAAATTATGTTTTTAAATATAATTTATCCGTTTATGTAAATTTTTAAAAATTTATCTATTTTAGTAAATTTTTTAAACCATTATCCCTTACATGTATAAAAATCAAATATAAATGTTGTTGACGAGACTTACATCACTATTCCATGCCAAAAATTATTTTAGCCATGGAAAGGAAACTAAACAAAAGATATGAATACATTTTTTTTTTAAAAAAAAAATCCCACCTTTGATACATATAAAAATAAGACAGGAAAAACAACTCGTGGATACTACACTAAATCGGTTTTCTCCTATTTGGAGAGAAAGTTACCATAAAAAAAATAAAATATTAAAATTATTATTATTTTTTATAATTACAATATATATATATATAAAATAATTATATTTAATTTTTATTAATAATATTATGTTAATTCGAATGAAATTAGATTTAGATTCTTTAAACAATATCTCATATATGAGTCTTGTAAATATAAAAAAAAAATTAAAATAAAAAGTTGATGAATATTTCACGCTTATAATATAATAATAAAAAATCTCATTTTTTTAGGATCATTCTTGTTTTTAATAAATTTTGTTCCACACTTAAAAAATCATAAGAGTGATATCTGAAACATAGAGATCATTGAAGTAGGTTTTATTTTTCTCAACAAAATTTTTTCCATACACATGACTAGATGATTAAACATTTGTAGGAAACTTCAAGAATCCAATTATTTACTATATTGGACCTTGTTAGTGTCTATCTATCTATCTATCTATCTATATATAAATTATTTTCTCTTCTCTTCTCTCATGCTAAACAATTAAGTAATTTTCTCATTTTTACTTATTTTATCTTCTTATCACTTTCTTTCCTTTACATTTCTTTCATAAATCAAACAAAATATAAGGATTAGAGTCTCTACAAGTAGTGACAATTCTTTCTTCAACGACGACATTAAAAAAGAACCATCATTACTTTCATTTATTTACCTAAACTCTATTAGAACTTAACAAATAATATCATTATTATAATTTTTCCATATAGAGCACATAAATCCTCTACAAAGACATTTATGTTTGAATTGAGTAAGACTATTATGCATGATAAAGTTTTCTCTTTGAATATATAATACAACTGCATATATAAGACACAAACTCAAGATAATTAAATAAGTTAAAATAATTTTACATCAATTGATCCATATACTTGATAATTCATTATTATAATTTAGGTGTTGATATATTTTATTTTAAATTTTTCTCTTTCTCTTAATGTAAGTATTCATTCATATAATTT